>JAHIAM010006284.1:0-46462 GCA_021605205.1 Aegilops longissima | reverse complement strand
TCAATAACATTGACGCTCACAACTTCACCATGATGAACCCACCTAGTATATGTGACCTAACATCCCATACAAGTGTAGATGATTTTGCACAGCTTGACTGGGTCTTGTAACTGAATTCATACAACTGCTACACGGGCAGAGCACATCTGATTTCGACCACCGTACTCAGCTCGATAAAGTTCATGAAGTTTTCAACCCCCGACATATGCAGCGGAGAATCTTCGAAGCGAAGTTATCCAAGTCCTGTCCATCTATTAGACATACAAATTAGTTCTTCTACTAGATATTACAGAAAACATATATGCTTTTTTATGAAGTCCAAAAAAATACCTAGGTCGATGTCTAAAGTTATGGCAAGATATTTGGATGAGCAGATCTAAGTAACAAAATATATGTAAAGCTAATTCAGCAAAAAGATTTGAGTGCTAAATTATGGTAGGCTGTTTCAGCAATAATGAGGCCGAGCACACAACCATCGAACTATCAAGGCCATCGAGCAACAAAGATCGAGTATAAAACGGTTAGAGCTATTTCACCTAACATTTTGGCTACTAGAACATGGCAATCTATGTCACAATAAATATATGGCAGGATATTTTAGCAACTAATCGGCCTTGGCATGCCATCTCATCAAGCGATTGAGTGCGTAATGGGCAAGGAAGCTTTAAGTAGACCATATTGACAAGAAACTACTTAGGCAAACAAGGAGATTAACAACGCTTATCACCTAACATTCGCTACATCGACATGAACGGGCCTCGCCTAGAATGCGCGATGGGAGAAGTGACCGCCGTAGCCTCCACACGAATGTCGCCAGCGTGGCGGTGCGATCACGCAGGCGCCCACAAGAACGTAGCGAGGTGGCGGCGCGGCAGAGGACGGCACTACGAGCGCATCAGGGAGCGTAGAGGATCGCTGTCGTGTCAAACCAGCGGATCTCGGTAGGGGGTCCCAACTGGTGTCTAGGCGGATGGTAACAGGAGACAAGGGACACGATGTTTTTAGCGTGTTCGGGCCTCTTGATGGAGGTAAAACCCTACCCGCTTGATTAATATTGATGATATGGGTAGTACAAGAGTAGATCTACCACGAGATCGAGAGGCTAAACCCTAGAAGCTAGCCTATGGTATGATTGTTGTCCGCCCCACTGACTAAAACCCTCCGGTTTATATAGACACCGGAGAGGGCTAGGGTTACACAGAGTCGGTTACAATGGGAGGAGATCTACATATCCGATCTCCAAGCTTGCCTTCCACGCCAAGGGAAGTCCCATCCGACACGGACGAAGTCTTCAATCTTGTATCTTCATAGTCCAGAGTCCAGCCAAAGGTTATAGTCCGCTATCCGACACCCCCAATCCAGACTCCCTCAAGAGTCCTCGAACTAGGCTTCAATGACGACGAGTCCGCACGCAGATCGCCTTCGCATTGCAAGGCGGTTTCTCCTCCGAATACTTCATAGAAGATTTTGAACACAAGGATAGTGTCCGCTCGCAAAATAAGTTCCACATACCACCGAGAGAGAATAATATTTACACAAATCCAATCACCGACGATTCCAGCGTGACATCACACCACGCCAAGCCTTTATTCAATCGCTTTTATTGTCCCACCTCGCTTAGCGAGGCGGTTTCTTGACACGCCTTGTCGAGCGAGATCGTCCCCTTATTCCGAGATTCTCATCAATACGGGCGAGTAACCCAATCGCGCTCGCTGGTATGTCTCCTCCATCAAGGCAAGTCCCAAACGGTCACGGGAGGGCTCTTGGTATTCAAACTCTTTATAAAGAGACCAAGGCTCGACTCTTTTCTTTCAATCTTAATCGAATCTGCCTCTCACCTTGAGTTCCAACACCCAAAGCTCCAGATTCAGCGCTCGACCTTCGGTGATGTCCGTCTCGACCTTCAAGGTCGGGGATGCTTTCTCCGCTATTTAAAGAAGACGTTAAAGCTAAGAGATGCTGTATTCGACCCGCAAATCTGATAGGCTGCCCGCTCAAGGGCAGGTTATTCCCACTCCCAAGCCCGGTGAGAGCGTGGTGTTCAGCTCACTTCCTTCGGGGCTTGGTTTCGACGGACCCTTTGTGAGGGGGCTCATGTTTTATTAGGGGTTGGAATTTCACGACTTGGTCCGAGTCCATCCTCCACATCTCATCGCTCATTGTCGGTGCGAAGCCTTCCTCCGACATTCCTCACTTTGGATTGTGGCTTAAGACCTTCAAAGTAGAGCCAAGATGATCGAGGGGCAGCACGCGGCGCGGAGGTGCTGTTATAAGCAAGAATGTTGACGCCCATGGCCCGAGGGCTCTTTTCAAGAGGAGTTCACTTATGGCAACGAGAGTGGTTTTATATCACAGCTCCTGTGGGCACCAAGTGGGCGGCGCCACCTGCTTTCGCCGGGTCCCCACCACAGCTAGTGTCATGGGTCAATAAAGGGTTTGACTGGGGCCGCCCAAGGACGGCCTTGTTGCGTGGCTGCATTCGAGATCTCCTAGAAAGAGCCATCAATCTGGTCGAGTGACGCAGGTCATGTTGATTCGCCGCACTCGCCTCGCAAACGCCGCCCTTCGCCTGGGAGTTTAATCCGAGGGACCACGAGCCTCCAACATTTTACTGCGCGACGCCCATGGAGATGTACAAATTGTTCTTCGGATCACAAGCAATGTGTCCGGACTCACCGAGGACGCAGGTCCGAGCTGCAATCCCTGATACTCAAGTAAGTAGCTCGCACTTGACACGCTTATCCGATATTTATCATAAAATTGCCCTTAAAAGAACAGTCCCTTAAACATGAGTGGATAGCGAAGCAAAGCTAATCGGTGTCCGCCTCCCCGAGATCATGCCGGATCCCGTGTTAACCAGGATGTTGGAGGTTGCGCCTTTGAAAGAAGGAAGGGGGAATAAGGAAGCTATCACCTCCTCAAGGAGGTCTGTCGAAAGGAGGAATCGAGAATTCCTCTATCCAGGGAAGAAGAGGACTGCCTCAAGACCCGGAGACCATGGTCTCAAAGCGGGGAAGAAATCTTCGTCAGAGGGTCCTACGCCAAGGGATGCCTCGGCTGCACTGTGCCCCCAAGGGGATCATCCCTCCACCGAGCCGTAAGTAGAGAGGGGAGTTTTTTAAAATGAGAGACATCCCTGTTCTATTTCTGAGGAAGATAACCGAAATTTTACCTTGTAGGTCGGATCTCAGCCCTTCTCAGCAGAGCTCATCTTCGTGGGATCTTCGTCCAAGATCATGGAGAGCGGAACGCCTCCGCTGCATCAGCTTTGCAGGCGAAAGTGACCCCGAGGTGTCGCCACGAGGGTTTTCGATCCGCAGGGCCGGAGGATAGCAGATGGCCCCCAAAGCCCTCCGTGTCCGCCTAAAAAGGCCATCTGACGAAGTCCGCACCGCTCGTGCACGGTCGGAGGAGTCAAGGATCTGCCGGGCGAAGCGCCTATCTCGTAAGAACACCGGGCGTTGATGGGTACGGTGATTGAAAGGATTTCATCCGGAGAGCGGTTGTACGAGGCCGCGAAGTTTATCGACAGGTTTTGAGGTACGCGAAATGATGTACCTTTTGACGCTCCGATATGTAAGATGCGCTTGTGTAGATAGTAGCCCCGCGACTCGGGCGTTGTCAAAATGATGGCCGCCGAGGATCATAATCCCAAGTATAATATGTCGCCCTTCGATGTAGGTGGCGGCGTTCGTGGTTAGCCGGATCGATGAATTTGCCGCTTAAAGCGGCAACTTGACATGGCAGATGCCGACATCGCGCTTTGTCAACTAGCGGTTTGACGAGGCACAAGGTATGTAATTTCTCCCAAGACACCTGGTAAGAGGAGCTTGATGCCCAGATTCTACAACATATGTGCTTGATGCGATGGTGCCGCTGTTATGGAGAGGCTTTCGCGGAACTTGCCCGAGCCAAGGAGCAAAGCCAGAAAAGCATGCGGCGCCGAAAGGCGGTCAAGAGCCGAAAGTCGAACAGGCTGCTCATCGTCAAGCAAGAAGGAAATGGCCGAGATGGTTGTGAGGTTAAAATGCTGCCGATCGCTGCAAGCTTCTTGAAAAAGAAGATCGGGCGAATGTAGGACCTATTGAAGGCCAACATCGAGGCTAAGGATACTTGCTCATGATGAGAGCTATGAAGGAGGAGCTACGCCGTTCGGAGATATCGCGCCGGAAAGCCCTTTATGTTGCGGATGAAGTTCGGGATCCTAAATATGCCCCTGGATCGGCTGTGGAGTGCGGCGACACTTATCCGACTTGGCGGCGAAGTGTCGACGCGTCGTAACACTTCCGAGATCAAAAGGATCACGAAATGGAAAAGCTTTTTTGGTCGCAATTCCACAATCCGAGCGCCCACTTCCATTAACCGATTGTTTCCGCATGGGCGGTGCTGAATAGGTTATCCGGACTCGCCATGAAGTATGTCGAGTCATCTGTGGCCGAAAGGCCCGAGCCAAGAGTTATTTTAGCTTGAGCAGTTCCTTGCGCGGTGCCGCATATCAATGCAATGAAGAGGTCGGGCATAGAGGGTGCGGATGGCTTTGCCCGTGTCAAACATATCGGAGCGGAGATGAATGCCATCGCTGTTGCATCCCAAGATTCGACAGAGCCGAGTACCGCCGAGCATTATTTTCGTGAAGTTCGCAGGCGCTGCTTAATAGAGACGCAGTGCTCAAGGATATTATGTTCAATAACATGTATTATTGTAAAACAATGTTTCCGTGAAATATAAAAGCTTTTTATACTTGTGCCTTCAAGAATTAAAATACCACATGTGCGGCCATTAATGTATCTGTATATAACTGAAGATGGTCGTTTTCGCTTCACCTTCATGCATATAATGCGGGTGTTCGCAGTATGATTTTCACACTTGATCCAACGCCTTGGTCCTATTAAGGAGGTGATAGCAGCTTAACTAAGCAACCGGACTATAATGCTTTATCACTTTCACTTAGCCATAGGAGTTTGACAAGGGGCTACTATATAGCCCCTAGGGGCACCGCGCCACCCGAATTTGGGGCGCTGGTGCCTCGGCCGAAACGACCCTTCAATGCGTAGGGAATCCTAAAGATTCTGGCGGTCATCGAGTGGTTGACCAGTCTCACGCTATATCATGACACCGCCGCTTTCATCGAGGTGCTCGCCTGGCCGAACCGGGCACAATCGCAGAGTTCTCCGGTGCCGCTTTAGCCGATAGAGCGAACGTAAGGCAGAAAAACAGGAGCCGGCAAACCCAACATTTAACCAAAGACATGATTCGAGCTGATGCATATAAGGCCAACTCGCGACGCCAACACTCCCTAAGGTATTCGGTTTTATGAAAACGGGCTGAACAACGCCTTGGTAATAAGCCCCTAGTGTCCAAGCACGCAAAATTTGATGGCTACATGCCAAGACGCCAGCCTCTCCTCGTTATACCAAAAACCGGGGATGTATCAACAAGAGACAAGGAAAAGGTTTACGCAGGGTCTTGATCTAAAAATAATCCTTGAACGGGTCCCTCACCGCACGCTCAAGGCCAGGTTCCGCAGCCAGATCCTCGACGGGTGTAGCACCGTGTTCATCTCAGAAAAGAGAGGAACTTAGTTGAGAAATATCGTATAAAATGTATGTTATATTAAATAAAGAAAATATAATTCAAAATGGGTAAAGTTGAGCTCTATTGTCTCCTTGTACATGTGCGGAGCCCCTTGTGTTGGGGTAGGCGGCTAGTAAGCCCTTGTGTGTTTACGCCGACTGCTTTAGCTATGTCTGGGGTCCGAACGACCTGTTTAGGTGCTTTGATTAGTGAAGCCGGTTTAGTGGTGGCTGTCAAGAAGCCACAGCTTTCCGCGCCGAGGAACACTCGATGTTTCCTTTAATGAGATGATGCTCTGACCGGCATTTTAAGCGTAAGAGATGCATAATGCGGTATTATGCTGAAGCGGCAAAGCTTCAGGCCCACAGAGTGCTTGATAGCTACTTGTAAATGGGGTGGAAGGTTAGCTTTTCACATGGAAGTTGTCGGGGAGCTTAACATAACTTCTAGCAGAGAGAACCAGAATGGGCATCTGGCTCCATGCGCCCTTGAAAGGAGGTGTTACTATGGTGAATTTTTGTTGGGTCTATCCTCATTTTATGGATTGTGTCCCGATATAGCAGGTTTAGATCACCGCCGCCAATTAGACTTGTGTAAAGCGGAGTCCCAATTATCGGATCTAATATCAAGGCAGTCCAGCTCATGCTCCTGGATACTTCTAGAGTAATCCGATGGTCAAGGTGATTAGTTTTAACAACCAAAGGGCGACTCTCCGATAGACCGTATGGCTGACTTCTATAGGCGCCACTGCTTTTTTCCCTTTGTCACGTGAAGTGAGTTTACCGCTTTGACTTCTTGTGGGAAATTCTTTTGTTTTCCTGCTTCTTCTTGTGGGGTTCGGCATCGCCTCGCTGGTGTGTCGAGCCCCTTGTTTTCAGCGTTGAGTTTGTCGGATTGCTTGAAGACCCAACAACTTCGTGGGTATGGTTTGCTGCTTCCCGGAGTACTGTGGATTTGGCATATCTTGTCCAAGATTTTGTTTAGGTTAGATAGCTCGCCCTCGTTATCCTTGAGGGCAGCTTTTTCTGATTTTGCCGAGAGCTTTTGAACTGACGTTGATCCGCCGTGTTTTCGGCTATTTCTTGGTCCGCGCTGGTCCTGCAAGGCCGCGGTTTCCTCGCTTTCCATCCCTAACTTTAGATGTACTTGGGTCGCTAGTATAGGCCTTGCCAACCAGCTATCCTCTCCGCGCAAAGCCGGTCATGAGGCTTGTTAATGCGGCCATTGTTCTTGGCTTTTTGCCGAGGTGTCAAAGCAGCACCGCTTCAACACCGTGGTTTGAAAGCTGCTAAGGCTTCCGTCCGGACAATGATTATCCGTTCTTTTTAGTAAGAAATCTGTTCCAGAGTTTCCGGCTGACTCTCCGGTTGTTGAGTTATATGAATTAAATCGTCAAGATCCGGAGGTCGGACATAGGTCCCTTGAAAATTTGCCCTAAAAGCATCCCTCGAGCTCTTCCCAACTTCCAATGGTGTTTTCAGAAGGCTTTTAAGCCAATGCCGGCTGGCCCTTTGAGCTTGAGGGGTAAGTATTTTATGGCGGAGGTCATCTCCTCTAGCCATGTGTATGTGGAGGATATAATCTCAATCCGCATCTGTGGTCCTCTGTTCGTCGATGCCTCTATGTTTACTGGCTTGAATCCGCGAAATTCATGGTCCAAGCACCTCACCGGTGAAACATAGGGGTGTGGCGCCTATATTTGGGTGTGCCGCATGTTTGGATACTTGTTGTGTTGCATTGCTTACTAAAGCTTGCTTTCTTGGCCTGTAGATAGATCTCGGCATGGGCCATCTTTTGATGTGAATCTTCAGCGGATCGCAGTCGGCTTGTGCGCGCGCTGTTTGCCGCCTATGTTGGCCATGGGGTTGTTTATCCAACCGTGGCTTCCTTTATTTTTGATATGGGGTCTAAGGCCTCTTCACAAATTCCGCAGTAATTTTTCGCTTTGATAGTTTTGTGTGGCGACCGTCCGATTTGTTCCGTGTGTTGAGTACTTTACTCCATCTAATTTTGAGTGCATCTTCCGCTATTTTGAGCTTCCGCTGCTTTTTTCAGCTACGCAGCTGGCGACGAGCCTTTGTGGAGGTTCTCTGCTTCCAGCAACTTGTCCGTGTGAGGTCGTCCGGACTGTTATCTTCACCGGGACGGGCTGTTCGGGTTTGTTTATCCAAGTTCCCTGTTCGGACGGGTTGCTCAATGGCATGTTCGCCGTCTGCCGGTTCGCCTCGCCTGCGGGCTGGGTCTCAGATGGCTGCTGCTCTCCGAGGTGGGTTTAGAGCGCGCCACGCCGCTTTCTGCTTTTCAAGGGAATGATCCTTGTTGCGCCCCTTTGTTCTCGTCGCTATTTCTTTTAGGTGTGTCCACCATGTATACATCGTGGGATGAGGTGGTTGTCCAAAGGCCCTATAGGCGCCGGGTTCCTCGTTCGCTCCTAACTCGCGTCCATACCGGGCCGATGTCTTCGGAGTCAAGTCGAGCATGCGCTAAATCGCCGATAGTGGCTATGAAGTGGGTGGTGGGTGGGCTTTGAATTTCTTCGTTATCCGTGATCCTAACCTTTGCTGACCATAGTCCGCCGTGGCTCTCCGAGCAAAGAGAGAGACTTTAGTGAATTCGAATGTCACCGAAGGGCGAGTGCCGAAAGATGTCCGCGGCGGTGAACTCCATGATCGGGCGCCTCAATCGGATTCGATTGGCAGGGGGCGGAGGGTCGGAGTCCGAGAAGAGTCCGCACCTTTGAGTCACGGGCTTCGCAGAGACAGGTCTGGTGTTCGCCGACCGCCAGAGATTTGAGCCTCGAGGCGGTGTCCAGCCACCCGCCCTCGACGGCGCAATGGGCCCGAGCTAAGGGTCGGAGTAGAAATGGTGCGGCCTCCGGGCACTGCTCGGCGTAGAGCTAGATCATGCCCATCGTAATAAAGGCGGCGCCGGTCAGGCTCGAACCCGTCAAGATCAAGTCTCCGCGACGCCACCCGTAGTTCAAACTTCCAAATCTGACCGATGGCCAGGGCGAAGCTTTGATCTTCTCTAGATGGCTGCTTAATTGGCCCGCAGGCAAAGCCGCCAATACGAAGATCTGTCCGGGAGAAAAGTCTCACCGACCGCATCGTTGTTGATGATCAAGAGCCATCGGGCCTAAAGATGATGATACAGAGGAACTCTCAATGAAAGCACCAATGTCGTGTCAAACCGCGGATCTCGGTAGGGGGTCCGAATCGTAAGGCCTAGGCGGATGGTAACAGGAGACAAGGGACACGATGTTTTACCTAGGTTCGCCCTCTCGATGGAGGTAAAACCCTACCCTCGCTTGATTAATATTGATGATAATGGTAGTACAAGAGTAGATCTACCACTAGATCGTAGAGGCTAAACCCTAGAAGCTAGCCTATGGTATGATTGTTGTCCGCCCCACGGATTAAAACCCTCCGCTTATATAGACACCGAGAGGGCTAGGGTTACACGAGTCGGTTACAATGGGAGGAGATCTACATATCCAGACGCTAAGCTTGCCTTCCACGCCAATGAAAGTCCCATCCGACACGGATGAAGTCTTCAATCTTGTATCTTCATAGTCTAGGAGTCCGCAAAGGTTATAGTCTGTATCCCGACACCCCTAATCCAGACTCCTCAATCACGCGGCATCCTCGACGAACGCGCACTGGCGTATCGGCCACAAGGGAGGGCGGTTGAGGAGCGAATGGAGTGAGGGGGACGGGGAGGGGGTTTGGGGAATATTTGGTCAAGGGCGTTGAATCAATTTGGGGGAATTTTGTGTGTGGGGGGGGGGATGATTTTCGCTGGGCGGGGAGTTTGGCACGTGGTCGGTTCTCCAAGTGCAGTCCCACGTGTCGCTGAAGAGGCAAGTCAAGCTGCCCGCTTATGCGTGAGCCGTGCAGGACCGAACGGTGGGTGCAATGCATCGACAGAGTGTTGTGGGTGTACCACCTCTTTCCTTTTTAAACTAGGTGCTTCCTCAATAAAAAAGTTGCTTCAGCGATCCATTGATACTACTACTAGTAATCCGTAATCCCGACTAAAACGGGCGCTGCCGGTCTTCTCCCCGCACGATATGCTAGGAGGTTGGCTTAGTTGGGTTTTTTAGATTTGTCTCGTTCAATAAAAGCAGAGTTGGTGATGATGGTGCCGTCATCCTGCAATATAGGCCATCCGATCTATATCTAACGGATAGGAAGGAAACTATGACAATTTACCCACACTCCTTCCACATTTGCGATAAGGCTTTCTCCTCATCCTTTTCTCCCACAAGATTTGATCTTCCGAACGACGGGCATCTTGCTAGTACTCCTACAATATGTATATTATTTGAAAGTTATATACACCGCCGAGATTAATGCAAACACGGAGATTTTCATTACATTTCAAATTTTATAGGACAAAAATAAAAGAAACCCACGCTAAACCTATTCTACGGGCGAACCGACGCATGTAGGGGCGGGTTCAAGACCCGGAAGTGAAGGTGCGGTTCCCAAGGAAGAGAGAACACGGATACGACCGCCGGGACACCGCCCCCGCCCCCCATGCCCTACTATCCTGAGGAGTCCTCACCCGGGGGTGCCGGACGTTGACCGGCAAGAGGACGGTGGTCGGTTCTGCCGCCGCCAACGGGTTACCGCCAGCGGTCCGGGGTCCCGGCCGTTACGCACATTGCGCCGGAGAGGCGATTTTGAGCGAGGGCGGCGACCTCAAGCTTCATCCTCAAGACAAGTTTCCCCGCAGGTCACGCGGTCATGGCGGATGTGGTGCCGTAGGAGGACCATGCGGTGGAGGTTAGCGGGCGCTCCGCTAATAGGATTCGGTGAGGCCTCCGGGCATTGTCCCGGAGTTGGTTCCCGGCACCGAGCCTTTAACGGGAACATACAAGGACGGCATGAATGCGGCAGTGGCGCCTTGGAACGACCAAAACGGGCGAGGGACGAGGGCTTTGGTGTAAGGTAGCCCGGGCGGGCAACGTTGAATGCCTTGCTCAAATGGATCCCCGCATGTCATTGAAAAGCAAGACGACCCGGCATGGTCTCAGGTCCAGGATGGTTGGTCAACACCACCACGGACGCTGGCGCCTGCATCCTCGGAGCCGGGTGTTGGGGTGTGTTGATTGTGGCCAAAGTGCACCTTACCAAAATTTTGGTCATGACCCAAAGATTGGTCTTTGTTTGATGGTTGCTTTTTTTGGCATGCCAATGAACTCTAGCCAACTCTAGTTCTTTTTTTTCAATGTCGGCCAAATCATGGGCAACCAATACCTCAACCAAAATTTTGGTTACCCAATGCTTTGATGGGGAAACCTTTGGGCACAAACCAAATTATGGGTCGTCCAGCACTAACGCCACCCGAATAACGGACCGGTTATCGACGATATGAGCGGTCGCCACCCGGTCGCCGGTCCGAGGGGCGAGCTGCGCCTGTTGGGCCCCAACGACCCACATGAACGGTGTTGGGAGGATCATGGCCAGCCCTCCATTGACTAGTTTGGGCATGTCGGTTTCCCTGTTTTCCCCATATTCGAGGCCAAGGTTCACGCTAAAAGGCCTTTCACTATGTAGCCCAAGCGAGACAACTTATTGTTTATTTGAGCCATTCAATGTAATCATGTGGCCTTTGCTTATTTCATTCCTCCAACCCTCTTTCCCATCGATCATGTCGCCCCAATGAGTCCATCCTCCCGATGCCTATTTGAACATTCCGCCGGTATCTTCGATGTACCCACCCTAGTCCTCTTTCAATAGATCTTAACCCCGAGATGAAATCGAGAGGAACGAGGGGGACGGATACCTAAGGCATTCAAAATTTTAACCGGTATCATGCATCCGCAAATCATATAAAGGGTATTCAATGTTCGCTTAGTTTTGAACCAAATATACCCCTCCTATCCTTTCTACTTTACATACATAAGGAGAAGTTTTATGTTAGTCAAAGTATTCTATATATAAAAAAGGTATCAACATTCAACAACGCCCAATCAATATTGTTAGATTCGACGATCCTAGATTTGTACTTAGATGGTTTCCAATTTGACTATTGAAAGATTAAAGTATTTTCACATAGGTGAGTAAGTCATCTTAGGTGGCACCGTGACCAAGGAGGAGGGAAAAGAGAGACATTAATGTTTATTTGCTAATTATAGTATTGCATGCAATGAACTAACCAATGTCATGTTTGATAGTCGTCATTAAAAGCATGCACACCCTCATCTCTTATTGGTTCATATGTCAAGAAACAAGAAAAGGTAGAAGTTAACACCGGCCCACGTGTTTTGGGATTATTTGGTTTTGAAGATGATTTAACACCAGACGGAGGAGTAATAGATGATAATGAAAATTATATCATTGAAACTCCTTTCAATACAAATTGACCATATGCTTTGTTGGTTGCATGTCATATTTATTACTCTAACATTTGGTCAAATTAGCCTTAAAAAACGATTAGACCCGATGCTTTGTGTTTGATGTCATATATTATTACTCTAACATTTGTGTAAGTTGTATGTCATATATTATTACTCTAACATTTGGTCAAAGTAGTATAGTGGAAGTGGATCCTCCGACGTAGGTATCCCCCTTACCCTCCCTTTCGTCACTTTCGGGACCCCATGCTTGCTAGGCCCCGATGTCGCATCAATGGGTTCGCCACGTGGGATCCTCATCCGTAGTATATTCCTCTTTTTTTTCGCATAAAACGGAGGGAGTGGTTAATAAATGACGCGGCGGGAGGGAGGGACGCCGGTTTGCTCAATCGGGTCCCACAAGCAGCAAAACGCAAGAGAAGCCTGTTCCATTCGGTGAGCGACGGAGGGTCCAAATCGGGCTGCAACGCAACGCGAAAGAGCGAAAACCAAACCGATTGACCGGTCGTCACCGAACCACTATTCACACCGTAACCTTTGCCGCCGCCACGCCAGCCATGCCCTAAAACCACACCAAATCTCCACCCATTCCCCACCTTTCGATCCCCAGCCCGCATCAAGCGCCCCTGTTCGCCGAAAGCCATGGTGCCCGCAAGATCACTTACTACAAGATGGAACGAGCGCCGCAGAAATCCGGGGCGGCGGCGCCAGACCGCTCCCAAGCTCCTGGCGGCGGCCAACCTCAAGTTCTTCCGAGCCAAGCTACGAGGAGGAGGAAGCCATCCAATGTTCATCGGAGGTCGCGCGAAGGCCCCGGCGGGTATGAGACGAGGACGCCGATTGCCGGGCCGAGTCCCCATGGGCAGCGGACCAGCGGTTCAACATGGCGATACTAAAGGAGGACCAGGCAGGGCTCAACTCGACGGGAGCGCGATGCCGCTGCCATCGAGGCTTCCGCAGCGGAACCGGATGTCGATGTGAACCGGCGGGGAGGCTCAACTTGAGGCGGAGCGCGGATGCCCGCCATCGAGGCCCTCCCAGCGGAACCGGACGCCCCGACATGAACCGGCGGCAGGCTCGACTGACGGAGCGCGGATGCCGCCTCATCGACGCCTCGCAGGGAACCGAAGCCCGGACTTGAACCGGCGGAGGCTCGACGACGCGAGCGCGGATGCCGCCGCCATCGGGCCCTCCCCCAGCGGAACCGACGCCTCGACTTGAACCGGCTGTTCTCGTCGGCAGAGGCTCGCCCGCTTGAACGAGTAGCCGGAGGCCGAGGACAACCACGTGCGGAGACACCGCGGCACACCTGGTTCGGCCGGCAGCCAAAGACGACGAGGCCCTCTTTCCGCAAGAAAGGATAGTTTTTCTTTATGTTGTTTTTTTATGGATCTTTTGTGTAAAACATACTATTTGTTATGCAAGTCGCCGACGGCATACCTTTCAAAGGGTTGGATGAATATCCACGCCTCCTAACCCTTCTTTCCTTCTTCCCACCTCTTCTTCTTCCAAGACCACCGACGGGCGACGGATACTCCCCAACATGCGTTGGATAAACATACTTATGAACAAAATTATGTGTCACGAAGGATGGCTGAGTTTGGTTTGTTCAATGGACAAACGGTCGCTGAGGGTGCCCTTGGTTGGGTTTTGCGGGAGCGACGGGGAGGGTGCTATACAAGGGGTGGAGCGACTGGGGAGGGTGCGGGGAAGCCGACAAAGGGCAAGTGTACTCCTTCTCATTTTGAAAACTTTAAAGCTTGGCAAAATGTATGGTTTGGCAATGCAAGGCCTAGACCCAAACAGATAAGTAAACCCGCATTTAGGAGTACTAGTGTTAAAAAGAAAGGCGGGTTTTCCTTCAGGATTTAATCGATACAAACTCGTTCACGGTCAATTAATGCGATTTTTTTCAAAGACCAAAGAGCTAACCATCTCACCTCATCGCTGATTAAGCGCCATGCAAACCAACCTTCTCTTCCGATGCATGGGGATATTAATGTCCTTGGTTGCAACCCCATCAATTTTGCCTCGATTAGTGTTAGTGGCCTTTGCAAATTGTAATTTTGATATACGGCCTTGTTACAAAAAATGGAGGTAGTAACTATATTTGAATTCCTTGCCCATTGTGGACGCCAATTTTTTTGTGGTTTGGGCGCGCCGACGGAGAACACCATTGAGGGAGACCACGTAAGTCGTCGTGCCCCGAAGCCGAGACAACCGCCTTTATTTGCATCCAGAAGTCCTTTACTAGTACTACTACTAGGAGTACTAGTGGTGAGATGGTTTCAAGAAGACGATGGAGAAGCGGAGTCAAAAGAGTGAAATGATATTGCTTCTCCGTGTTTTGGATTTGACGCCACCTTTGGATTTGTGATAGGGACAGGGAGTAGACTCGTCTTATCACTACATGCGCCCAAGCATGGGAGAAGGGAGACGTTGCATTTTTCTATTCCTTCAATCAATCAATCGTGGAGCTTCGGTTCCATCTTTTGGCTTTGGCAACACCGCCCACAATGGTTCCACGATGCCAAAAGCTATTTTCACATTTGGCTACACATTGTGGATGCCCAACGCATACTTGGTTTTGCTCCGGTGCTATCTATACAAATCTCAATTATATTGATCTAAAAATTATAGAATCAAAGATTAGTAAAAGGAGGTGATTTTGGCCGGATGGCGGGGAGGTTTTTATTTTCGAGGATTGTCCCGGGCTTTGCTAACATGCGGTCCCACCGGGTTGCTTTACAAGCTGATCCGGGCCCCCACATGAGGCGAAAACGCGAAGCAACACGTGGTTGTTGAAGAAGATGAGGGAGGCGGATTCAAAGAACGAGTGAAATGATGGTTGCCGCCCCTCCAACTTTTTTTTTAGCATTATTACTGCCCCTCCAACTTAATCGGGAAAGGGCAGCTTTGTGATTTGACGCCCATTCTATTACTACGCCGGGCCATGATGGGGTTCACCCCCTCGACAATTCCGGATGGCACGGGGACCCGGTAGCTTGATGTCCCAATGTCGGGAAAGGGACTAGAAGATTTATGAAAGCGAAGCGCCCACTTACGACGGAGGAGTAGAAACACGGCCCGGAATGTCACTTGTACGTAGTACTATAGTTTTGTGTTTCGCACGATCCATCGATACAAACCCGATTAAACAGAAAGGGCGGATTTTTCCCAAGATGATAACGCCATACATTTCAAAGGCAATTTTAATGTATGCAAACTGAATTTATAAGTAACAATATGATATCTAGTAAAACTAAAACACATATGATTTATTGTGTTAGGTGTAGTAGTAGTGTGTATTGCATAGTTGTTAGATGTAACATGCAGAACGTAGAGATGTAGTTTTGAGGGCCTCAGAGAAAAAGCTAATACGGTCACCAACTTCGAATAAGCGATTACTCACTATATAGCTTTGGGTGATTATCCGTCACTTGCTCACACAGCCGGATTGCACTTGACCGCCAAATAGTCTTGGGCGCCATGTTGACTAGTTAAATTGACCATGTTCCTTGTGGGTCCCATGCCGGATAGGAAAAGGTCGATAAACAAAATTTACGCAGGCCGAAAGGCTCCAACCCGCGCGCGGGAATCACCGTTGTGTTGTTCCGTTGGGTGTGGCATGCACGTAGGTTGAGCACTTGAGCGTGAGAGTGTGTGTTGGTCGGTGGTGTATGGTGTATGCATGCGCAGGGCGGGGAGTGTTTGCGGCGTGGCTGGGTGTATGGGGAGTGTTATGGGAGGGTGCATGTGTTTGTGTGAGTGTTATGGATGGAGTTCGTGATGCGGCGTGTATAATCACCACACCAGCCCGGTGTTAAAACAACGGCTCAAGATACCAATACAAACCTTGTCCCTGTGCCCGGGTCATGACTTCAACCACCCCAAAATATTTTTTTCGCTTGTTTTCATTTATAGCAAGATGTCGTTGCTTGCGAACATCAAGATGCATTTGTATGACTTGTTTATTTGTGAGAGAAAAGGATGAACGAGGGAAGGCCTTATTTGCAAATGTGGAGAGGTGTGGGGTACCTTTTGCAAAATTGCCATAGTTTCCCTTCCCCGATATAAATCGGAGGCCTATATTGCAGGATGGCGTACACCATCATCACCAACTCTGTTTTTTATAAGGTGTATTTTATGTATTTTATAAAGTGTAGATGTAGAGTAGATAAAGTGTGGGGCAGATGTTAGTGAGATAATGTGATGCAACACTAGAGGTGCCACGGAGCTTTAACCGTCAACTAGTCATGTCATGAGCAAATACAAAGTTGTACTGAGCCCTCGATAATAACCACTAAACGAAACGTGACCGAATGAGTGGATTATGGTCCAATGTATGATTTTTCCCAAATACAATGATCGCTTGCATATACAGAGAAAGATGAAACACGCGAATTTTCTGGGGCTTACTTTTAGAGGACCCGAGATAGTTTTTTGTGCATACGTGAAAGGGCAAGGGGGGGGTATGGAGGAGAGAGATGCTCTTCGCTTTCTTTATTATGACTAACTTTGTATATAGTAAAAATATACAAATTCACAGGCGGAATAAATATCATTGTGGGCACCATGCAATGCAAATTAGGTCAGATTCCCATATAACTTTGTAATGTTGTATATATGTAGAAACTCTAAAATAATTTTTGGCCACACTTTATTCAAAAGGAATGTTGTATGTAAATAAACGTGAAGAGAGGGCTTTTTAGATCAATTTGGGGATGTAACATTGTGAATGTGTAGTTGATGCATTTGGGGCCTAGAGAGGTATTGTGTATTACGATTCGAGAGAGGCATGGATAGAGGGGCCGGGGGGGGGGAGAGATAGCACGAGAAATGAGAGTGGTCTAGAGAGAGAGAGAATATGATCACAAAGAGATTCCATTCCCTTGAGTGTGTATATGGGGGAGGGAATAGAGGCACCAGGAGAAATTTTTTTGTGTGGTGTTTGTGTTGGTATGTGTGGGTGTGAGAAGATAATGGACGTGGGGGCAGGGGTGTGTCACCCCTGAGGTCCTGGGTCGAGGTGACCCTTCGGTTCCCCCCGCGCCACATTGGTCGGCCCATGAACATTTAGGAAGACCCATGGATGACTAGTCGACAAGACAAAGATAGCAAATTGTGAAGGACTCGTGTCCACGACAAAGCCCTAGGATTTGTAACCCTAGGTTTGACTAAAACCCCTTTATCTTCCGAATTACTATTCATCCAACCTAACTTTAAGGGCATCCTACAAAATGCTCGCAGAATCATACTCCCGATTAGGAAGAGAGGTGTGAGATAATGCGTGAGAGACAGCGAAGATAATGGAATGAGACACGAGGGGTCCATGTATATAGAAAGGGTCATGAGGATTGTGGTGTATGTTTTAAAGAGGAAGAGTGCTTGTGATAAAGGTTAGTGAAAACAGTTGTAAATGGTTAAGAGGGAGGAGGGTTATATCTAGAGCAGTAGAAAGACACCCTGGAGAGGTGTGAGCATTGTGAGAGACCACCATGGAGAGTGAAACTACCAAAAAGACTGCCACACATTGATTAAAGATATAAATTGTATCCAAATATTAGGATGGGGAATTTGCACCAAGGAGCGGTCATTGATCCATCGTTATCTAGATTCTATCAATTTGAGCATGTCTATGTTATTATTCCACAATTGATCCACATAGTTAGTATTTTGAACTCCATAATGCATCGCTTTAGTGAATATAAACGGAGTATAGTTTGTTGTGTGTAAAAAATAATAAAGTTACAAATTTATAAATAGCTACCTATGAACTAGCATACATTTGAATTCAACTTAAGGTGGTTTTAAAAATCAATTCAACATGAAGTCCATTCAATTATTTGAATTTGATATCATGGCATTTGTAAACCATACCTAAATTATGGGGGACCAATCTTTGCTGATTTTGTACAAATAGCATATGTAGTCGGTAAAAATAGATTCAAATTTAGCTCCTCCATTCCAAAATAATCGTTATAGGATTTTTGTCAAAATTTCAAAAGGAAGGGATAATTTAATGAGGTTTTCAAACATACAAGGTCAAATATAACGTTGTCTATTTAGGTCAATCCTCATAGTTCAAGAGTACCTAAACGTGAATGCTTGTGTTTCAAAATTTCAACGGCGCCAAAAGAGCCTCTACTCCCCAAACCCTGGAGACCAATGTTTGGTAGTACAAGGAAATTACTTTTCTAATAACTCCGACTTGAAACCTACCGCCCGACGTCCAAAGGTCTAAACCGGGTAGGTTTGTAGCTTCATCTAGACGCCACGCAACCCCCTCAAAAACATTCATACACAATGGCCGCCAACACAGCGCGTCAAATCGCCCCCCCACTATTTGGGACACCGGGATTACCATCCTACCCCACCCCAGAGGTCCGAATTTAAGAGGGGGCAAAGTTTGTACTTTCCCCAAAAAACAAGGCCCCATCTTCGCTCAAAAGCCAAAACAAGGCGCCCGCATCAAACTGGCCCCACCCGCTGATTCCCCATTCGCACGGGGCCAAAACACCCCCACCAGCCGCAAACCCGCGCCCTTGCCACCCCATCCCACCCTCAACCGCCGTTCCATCACGCCGGCCGATCCCCCCCCCCACCGCAACCCAACCGCAACCCTCCACGGCAGGTTGGCCGGGCCGGCCCCTGCATTCGAGAGTCCCACGTGGCCACCGCCGCCCCCAATTCGACCTCCCCGCACCGGTTTTCCCCACGCCGCCCTTCCGATCGTTTCTGCCGACAAAGGCCCAAACAATCAACTTTGGCCAGGGTTCGCCCAACTCGCCCTCCTAAATCGTTCCCGGTAAAAAGAAGAAATCGCCGGACTGTGGGGTGCCACACCGCCCCAAGAAGGTCCCTTTTATTCGCAAACACGCTGTTGAGGTTTCATACGGGCACAGTTGCCGTTTTCCCTTGTCAGAGTTCATAAGGATCAAAGGTTTCTCCTATATACTATTTCACCTTATAAGGCCGGCCCTAATTTCAATTTGCCGGATTCATTTTTCTCCCTAACAAAAATAGTAGACTATTCCCGGGAACAGCCTGGTTTTATTTAGCGCCCGAGGCACGGGCGCCTCATCCATCCCGGGTTAAAGGGATCTGGGGCGCCCCATGGGGAGGCGGAGGGGGGCGCAGGCAGGGCGGGTGGCGCCAGCAAAAGCCCAAAAGGTCAGGGAGGAGACGAAGGCCTCGGTTTGATCGGGCATTAAAAAACACCTTTTTTTTAATATGTTATTTGTATGCCATTGGTGGTGTCCGAGGAGTCGTTTTTGTGATATTTTACAAAACATCGGAGAGAACAATTTTGTTTGCATGCAAGGAGAGCATCAACCCGCATTTATTTTCAGCCCCCTCACTGCTCTTTCGGCCTAGTTCTGCACACTCACCCATTCTACTATTGTTTTTTATGCAAGGGTATTTCAGATCCCCAAAAAGCAAAAAGAAAAAAAGTTTTCCACCAATGCGGGAGGCAAGAAGATAACCTATAAAGGGGCAAGGTCACAGATGGAATAAACAGTGAGTTGAGACCTGGCAAGAACCACCACCTGGTGCTTGCTTTAACTTCGGTATATGTGGTTGCATGTTCCATATGGTGTCTAGTTGTATTCAAAGGTCAAGTCGGCTTTATTAAGATAAAAAGTATTTTTACATGCCCCTCCCGGAGACCAAAGACAAATGTTTAGGGCATGCCACAAAACAACCCCAAAAAAGACAGACACCGAAGCCAACTAAAAGGATTGGGGCAGCCCGCCTCCCAGTGCCTTTGTGCCTAGAGATCATGTTCACCCTCCAGGGTGTCTAGCTTGATTGCTTCCAATTTGGTTAAATTGTTTCCGCTTAGTTACACAAACCTTTGAAATGCATTTTCTTTTTGGTACATACTGTACATTTTGTTTAACCATGTTCTTACATAAACTAATGTTTTGTGTTCCCTCATCAATCATTAGCGAGGAGGGGCAAGGGGATACCCTCTTTAAAGAATCGCCCCCTCCCACATGATTCCAAGAAAAAATGCAATAAGAATAACAGTGGTTGATTACAGTTTCCACAACATCCGGTGCTTCTCTAACTTGGCACGTATATGTGGTTGCATGTTATTGGTGTCTAGTTGTAATTCTTCCAATTTGTTGATTCATCCCCATTTTAAAACATTATAAATTTAAGGACATGTTCCCGTTTTAGACATAAATCTGTCTATTAACATGTCCTTACATAAAACTATTGTTTTTTGTACCCACAATCAATATAAGACACCTTTGATTGAGGTATAAGTTCATCTTTCATTTTTTAGCTGGGCCCTTCTAATTTGTTGAAATTCCATTTATGGGACGTTTTAACTTGGAGAGTATATTGGTTATCTTTCATTGGTGTCTAGCTTCATTGCTTCTTATTTGTGGAATGGTTTCCTTAGTTTACACAAAAGGGGAAATGCCATGCGTTTTTTATACCACCTGGTATTGTGTTTGTTTCATCGTATGATTTCGTTAGCTAATGGTTTAAAGAATTTTATTGCTTTTTTGTGGTTTTCTTGCAATTCTCAATGGGAAGGAAGTTACAACATATAAAGGTGCTCCTTCCAAACGGGGCCTCAACTTACTCCTCCACACCCCCAAGTATTTCCAAGACAACAATGCAAGAACTAAAAATTGTTTATTCCGCCCCTTTTCTCCCGGTCCTTAACTTGGCATTAAGGGTTGCAGATGGGATGTCAGCGTTTGCCAATTTTGTTGAATTCCATTTATTTACAAAACGAATAAGACACGGCCTGCAGAACAACAATACTGCACACACCATGTTCTTACATCAAATTACTATTGTTGGAACCCGCAAAATCCACTAAGACACTTACTTCGATTGAAAGGACATTCAATTCTTTTTAGCTTTCAAATTTGTTGAAAGGCATTATAGGCAGTTTTTAATTGGTAGAGTGATTTCCTCATTTTCTTGGTGCTAGCTTTCAGCCAATTTGGAAATGCTCCTTAGTTTACAATCTGGGAAATGAATTTGAATTAAGGCACAATGAAGAGTCAACAGGTAGGTATGTTGGCACTTGCTTGTTTATTTCTTGTACTCTTCACATTTGTTTAAAGTTTATGCCGAAAACTTTCAACACCTTCCTTCATTTTCTAATTTGGTGAAATGTTTCCTTGTTTCACCATATTTGGTATTCTTCCCCGTTTTTATACAATTCATCCCCTACATGTGGTTTCTCATCAAATTCAGTTCTTAAAAACGACAATTTGTTCAAAACTAAAGTTATTCGTTTTCTTGGGCTTGTTAACATGGCCGTAAAAGAGGAAAAAAGAATGGTAATGGAAGCATGAATCCCCAATTCTTTGGTATGATGGTCAAAGAAGGAAATCCAGGAAAATTCCAAAACGGATCCCTGCTACAAACGCAAAAGCCGAAAAATAGCTGCCACCCAAGAAAACCCTATTCTTGCAAATCCCAAGAACCCGCAGACAAGTACCAACTGCTGAACGCCCCCGCTCCCTCACCACACTACTTCCCAAGCCTTTTACACAAGACGGTTGGCAATTCGATGAACCTTTTTATTAACACAAGAAGGTATTGCCCACAAGTTAAAAGTGATGCTTTTTTATATTAGTTCCGTTGATGACACTAACATTTTGTTCGTTGTTGGATAGCACCTAGGCCAAGGGAAAAAACATCGGGATAATGTTAAGGTTAACTAAATTAGAGGAGGAAGTGGAACCCTTTAGGATTTAAAAAACCACATTACAGGTCCCAAGTTAGTATGACAGCTTTTGTTGGTGTCTTAATCCTCCCAACATGGATTCAAGGAATGAAAAGAGAAACCCCATTCAACACCTTCCTCCCTTTACCCAGTAAGATAAACAGAAAGCCGCCCTCGTATACTTTTGGTTGTTAAGGACCCCAAACTATGATTCAAGTTAAGCCAAGATGTGAAACCAGCTTCACCCAGTTTTCAAGGCCTTGACAAGATTTCGGTTTAATTGAGGAAAACTCACTTTGGGCAAGGAAAAAAGGAATTTCCCAAACATCCAAGGGAAAATATATCGATGAAACTAACCTTGTTGCATTTATCCGCTAGACTGCTAAGTTTTATGCCAACCTTCCTTTTGTTATATAGTTGTAATTTGTTTTGGTGCGATACAAAATTTATTCTTAACGCAGCCACCGTCAAGAAAACAAAGAAGCCATTTTTGTATAGTGTAGGGTGTTCCTATATTTGCACCGTGGCATCTTTGATGCCGAGTGGATGTAATCAGAATCGCTTTAATAGCCTAGCTTAGTTTCGCCTTATTTATTTCCTAGTCTTTTTTTCCCGGTTTGCTAGTGGTCGAATTACCATGGGTATATACGGCCAGGGATCCATGGGTCCTACGGCCGCCGATAAATGGGCCGAATTGGTGGCCTCGGCCCGATAAATGGGCTCAGAATTGGGCCTCGGCCGTTGGATAAATGGGTCTAATGGGCCTAATCGCGAATTGGTATCGCCCAAGACGGTAACGCCGCTTACAGCGGTAGGATGCAAAGCTTAATTTCCACAGCATAACGGGTCGTTAATGGGCCGTAATATAGGACGGCGGCCGTAAACGGCCACTCTTGCCATGGGCCAATTTGGCCCATTAGGGTAATGCCAAGAACGGTCGACTTTCCATGGGCTAATTTGGCCCATTTGGGGAACATGCCAAGAACGGGTCGATTTCGCCATGGGCCAATTTGGCCCATTAGGGAACAGGCCAAGAACGGGCCAAGTAATCGAGGGTCAAAAGGAGCCCAAGAACGTGATATCGCCAATAGGCCAAAAGTTAACACGGGTCGAAACGCCCATGTAAATCACGGGCCGTTAACGGGTACAAAGAAAATTACTGTTCATTATGGGCTAGAGTCACCAGGCCCGTAGAAGGTCGAAGATACGAAGGCCTCATATGGGCCGAAGACATCGTGGCCATACATGGGCCGAAGTGAAATGGTCGGTGTTATATTCGACGCCCACATGACGTTGTTGGCCGATTTCTTTAGTGCCTAACGGGCGAGTTAACGTACCGTAAATGGGCTATTTGGCGAAGAGATCGCTTATGTGATTTTCATGGGCCAGCCCGCTAACTTTCACCAAGTCAAACGGTCCGATTTTGTAAGCCAAATGGGCCAGCAGGGTCGTGGCACGTGGTCGACATATCATAGGCGCCTCATCCACCCAATCGACAAGTCGACATTTGCAGCGTTTCGTCCGCCAATAAGAATTTTACACGTGGAAATTTCCCATCGGTCGAGGTCGTTAATTAACGGTTATCTGATCCAAAACCCGACTCGACAGCTTAAAGGCGTTCCATTACTTGGTGGATGCCACGGTTTGGTCACCTCTTGATTTAAAGCACTTTTTGTGACGCGCGATTTATCGCTCATGGAAGTGGACACTTCCGTGATGATAATTTTGGTAATGTCATGGAACACTTCTACTACGCATTGTGCATGACTATCTTGATTCGGCCACAAATTTGTCATGGATGTACATGCATGACAAAAACGCGACACCTACCGTGGGATAAACACATATCATCACGAAGTGTATTTTTTTGTAGTGCCACTCTACCGAGCATCCAACATGCTCAAGGCTATGGGTTGGTATCAAGCATCCTGTTGTGTGTATTTTGATGGCCCATCGAGCTATCCCTCTAGAACGGTTCCACGCTTCCGTAGGGCTTTTGATTTTTTTGTTATTGGATCAGGGCGCATCGATTTAGGGTGCTACCTTTTTTTTATTCGGACGAGGGTTTAGTGGAAACCGTGGTTCTAAGAGGTCAGCCTGAGTTTTCTCAGTGCTTCATTGCATTGGTACTTATGTACTTGGTGGTTGCCAAGTCAATGCTAAGTGTCATAACGTGACGGTGATTGATTACGTTGAGGATTCCTCGTCTCGCGCAGTTTTTGCGTAATAATGAGATTGGCGCTCTTCATCACGATCGTCGTGAGTAAATGGCCATGGGTAGCCTTGCCGCCTTTCCCGTCCAGAAAAATTACGCGCCGATCGGCCTCCACATCCAAGGCGTAATGCTTCCTCGGCCGACTATTTCCAAGCCGGGCTACCAAGAGGCGTCTGACCTTAAACCCACGTAAAATCCGCCACGAGAAGGTCGGTTTCAGACGCTTCAAAGAAAGCGGCCATGATCGCACCTCAAACTTTGCACCCACATAATGGTGATGAGATCGTATGCATACAAAGTGAAGCCTACCACCCCGGAATCCCGTGAGCACGCGTGGTCACATACAGACGTATGGGCGGCCATCACCCATCCGGCTGCATCAAGGCTATGTCGGACTATGACGCCACCCACGACGGGTCGCGACGTGTCGCCTGACGTGCAGCGGGCCCCTTCGCGTGAGAGAGACATCAAGGCGGCCTGACTTCTAGCTTCTTGAGGCAAGGCCGGCTCCCAACAGCTGGGCCAGCTTCCCTCCTCAAGGAGGCGCCATTAAGGAGACAGACGAGGTAAGGCACATGGATTGCCGCCAGCAGGCAGACTGAGCCATGCTTACTTGCCAAAGCTCTCATCATCGAGGAGGAACAAGAACTCCGCCTCGACTAAGGGCTCGAGCGCGGGGCCGCCTTGTCAACCAGAAGTCGGTACGGCTGGGACTCACCACGGCTGGCCCCAGCAATGAAGTGAGAAGTAAGTAACATAGATAATCGACGGCTAGGGCCCGCCAGCCGGATTACTCATTCTACCCCTAGGGGTAGGCCTATATAAACCCCCTGTGGCACCCATGCAAAGGGTGGATCCCTTAGAGTTTTAGACACCACATAGGGGGAAGAGGAGAGCTAGCCTCGCCTTTCTTCTTCCTCTCATCAAAACAACTCAAGGAGCCCTTGTAGCTACTTGTTCACCTAGTGATTATGCGGAGACCCCACAGCAGCAGTGAGGTGTTACCTCCACTGAGAGCCCCGGGCCGGGTAAGATTCACCGACGCAGCATGTCTTCGGCCATCCTGCTTCTGTGCACCGGCGACGCTTTATTGGCTCCTCACAATGATAAAGCCACCCGCTGGTATATGTCGCACCTACTCACTCCGACATTTGGCGCCCACTGTGGGGGCCATGGGGCACGTCCGAGACCTGCTCGACGGAACCCTCTTCCTTCCCAACGAAAGTGAGGCCACCTAACACGCCTGATGGCGCTTTGCCCTGACAAGATCGCAAGGCGCCGCTGACGCCACAGGGCGAAGGCTCCTCGCCGATCTCCTTGGCGGCGTCAGATCTCCGACGAGCCCGTGATCCGGACGCGGCACAAAGCTACTCGAGCCACCCCGGTTAACCGCCTCGACTAACTCCATGTCTCCAACGAGCCTCGCTAGATTTGAGTTTGTTATTCTCCACCGACCCGATGCTCGCCGACCGACACCGTGATCGCTGACGCTTCCCCACCACCGCAGGGATCTTCAACGACCCGCCTCCCCGAAGCTAACGACCGCGGCAGCCGCATCACCGGTCGGTCATCACCACCCCTACCTTCCCGAGAACGCCACGACGCCGCAGTGCGGTAAGACGCACTCGTTCGTCTTCCCTACCGCCGCCGACGCCGAGACATTGAGGCATGTTACCGCTTTCTCCACGCTGGAGGGCTGGAAGATAGTCGGCGAGACGCCTCACCGAGGCTCACCAGCGTGAGGTCGCATCAAGGCCGCTTTTGGCACGCCGCTTCGGACAAAGCCGAGCCGAAGCCGGTGATCGTTAAGAAATGCGGCGCAGTTATCGCTGACGATGTCGGCGTGGACCGCCTACCACGCCACGCCGAGAACCTACGCCGCCGCACCAGCGATCAAGACGGAGCCAAATGGACTAGGGGCTGACGAGCTCCCCTACATGACCAGACGATCCAAGAAGCTGATCGCGCCGGAGCAGGACAGATGAAGACGGCGTCGTTCACCGAAAAGCTCTCTCCTCAGACCGAGAGCACGGCGACGTTACGGATGCCGACCGCATGGCAACACCCACGCGATCGGGAAGAGGGAGGAGTCGGCTGCCAAACCGCACGGACTCAAATCTCCATCGAAGCGCGACATGTATATCGTCTCGAGCCGGAGCAACGAGGAAACCCGCCTTCCTTCCGCTTCTCATGGAGGATATCCCACCCCGCCGCCACACACGATCTCGACTCTCAACGGCCGAACACTAGGCCGCAAGGAGTCGGGCGAGAACGATTGGCCATCGATCGATCGACTTAGCGCGATCCCCCGCATTGAAGAAGAAGATGACGCTCACCGCGCTGCTTCGCTTCCTCGTGATTCGCGACGAGCCCTTCCCCAAAGGGTTCTCGCCCCAAGAGACACGCCTAAGTACAACGGCTCGGAAGCCGAGGATTGGCTGATCGACTACTCCATCAAGCGTCAAGATAGCGAACGGCAACATGCGCTGCTGCCGCGGAAGTATGTCCCCCTCATGCTCCAAGGCACGGCGTGTACCTGCTCAACAGCCTCAAGCCTTACAAAGATCAATAGCTGGCTAGACTTCACCGAAGCTTTCATCCGCAACTTCACCAGACCTACAAGCCGGCTCCCAAGCCCCGGCAGCTCTCCTTGTGCGCTGAAGGGCCCATCAATCAACTCTCACACTACCTCACGCTACCGGGCCGAGCTCCGGCACTCCTGCGAGGGGTGCACGAGGTTCAAGCCATAGAGTATTTCACTGTCGGGTGCCAAGAGGGCACCCTCCTCAAGCACAAGCTCTCTCGCGACGAGCCGACCACCTCGATGAGCTGCTGGTCATAGCATACAAGCACGCCACCGCCGACCTCAATGAAGATCGAGCCCGAGTAGACGCCCGGAAGGTACTCAATCCTTCACAAGACGCCGGCCGGGACTCCCAGCCGACGCCTGCACTCGTAACCCACAACAGCGAGGCCCTATGCCGCTTTCAACCACCGGCAGGGCTAGTCAAGATGAACAACCCGAGGGGCGGCCCGCGCCAAGAAGTCGAGGGCGGTAGGCTGCTTGGCAGCCGCTTTCCCACGAGCAAGCCTCGACGCCTTTGCAAGTTCCACACGCGCTGCCGCCCAACCACATCGACCTGGAATGCCATCGCTCACCCCAATCACCAATGGCGGCGGCTTGGTGCCGCCCATCCGGGTCAGCCGCCCGGCCTCAAGAGCCGACTCGCCGACTAACACCGGGCCGCCCAAGACGAAGTTCCCCGACGAAAGCATGATGCCTACGCTGCTTTTCATAAGCCAGCCCAAGATCAAGAGCTGGGCGCCGACAGCACCAAGAAGTCAACGCGGTCGCTTCCAACAAACCCGTTAGTACATGCATCGCCGAAGGCCTATCACCGAACCGGTCGACCACCCTGCAGGTGGTGCCGCCCCCGCTCTTAGGCATTGGTTCCGAGGCTACCTTAGCGACAGATAGGCGGTTGCTCTGCTTTCCCGCAGTCCGATAGACGGCGGGAGCAGCATTAACATCCTCGCATCTGCGACACCATGGAGAAGCTAAACATCAAGACCAAGCAGCTCATGCTGTTGACCGTGTTCCATGGAATCGCATCGGCCCGTCCCTGCTCACCAATCGGCAAGATCAAGATAGATGTCTCTTTGGGGAGAAGGATCATTTCCGCCGAGAAGCGATATATGGTTTGAGGTGGTAGACCTTGAGATCCCTTTATCATGCACCGCTTATCAACCAAGCTCGCCAAGTTCATGGTTGTGCCCCACCACGCCTACCTCAAGATGAAGATGCCGAGTACCAAGGGCATAATCACCATAGCCGGTGACTACAAGAAATCCTCCGAGTGTAAAGCAGCAGCAAAGCCAAGCCGACCGAGTCCCTTGTGATCACCAAGGAAGAGGATGTTGATCAAGTTGCATATGGCAAGCAAGCAGCCCCGCCCCCTCATCCCAAGGAATGTGAAGCCCAAGGTTCTTTCCAAATGCCAAAGAAACGAAGAAGATACCTCCGACCCCAAGAACTTCGGAAAGGTTTGCCGCCATTGGGGCAAACTTAGACAAAGAATAGGAAGGCGAAGCTCACGATTTCCTCCAGAAGAATCGGGACATCTTCGCATGGTCCCCACAGCACATGCCGGATGTCCCAAGGAATTCGCCACACAAGCTACACGTCCGAGCAGATGCTTGGCCAAGCAGCCTCCGCCGACTCATCTGAGGAGAAGAGAAGGATTGTAGGAGAAGAGATAGCCCTGCCCCGGCAATCGGGCTTCATAATGGAGGTGTTATTTCGAATGGCTCGCCAACCCGGTCCTCGTGGTCAAGAAGAATAACAAGTGGCGATGTGTATAGACTACACTAGCCTCAACAAAGCCTGCCCTAAAGATCCCTTTCGGCCCCGCCAAGGATTGATCAAGTGATAGACTCCACACCGGATGCGAGTTGTTGAGTTTCTTGATGCTTACTCAGGCTACCACCAGATAGAGTTGGATCCAGTTCGATCACCTCAAGACCGCCTTCATCACACCATTCGGAGCTTTGCCACTACCCGACTATGACATTCGGCTTGAGAAATGCTGGTGCCACTTTTCAGCAGCATGCAGAAATGCCTCCTCAAGCACCTCGCAGTAAATGCCCACGCCTATGTAGACGAGTATCGCAGTGAAGATGGTGAAGCTGCACCTTGTCGGGAAGACCTCAAACAGACGCTTGAAAACCCGCCGGTTTCAGATCAAGCTCAACCCCGAGAAATGTGTTCGAGTTCCACCGCCAGCTTCTAGGCTTCTTGGTCTCCGAACGCAGCATCAAAAGCAACCCAAGAAAGATCAAGGCCATTGAGAGAATGGAGTTTCCTACCAAGCTGCGAGACGCCCGTGGTTTACACGTGCCCGGCCTCCTAAACCGCTGATCACCGACTTGAGAGAAGGCTCTCCCTACCGACTCATGAAGAAGACCACTCACTTCAAGTGGAACGACTGTCGACCAAGCTTTACCTACTTCGAAGAAGATATCGCCACGCTGTCTCGCCTTGGCGGCGCCGACCGAGAAAGAGCCCATGCTCTTTACATTGCCGCTACCACCGGGTGGTCAAGACCGCTATCGTGGTTCAATTCCCCGAAGAAGGCCGAGCTTAGCTAGTCCAGAGGCCGTGTATTATTTAAGTGAAGTACTATCCACTCGAACAGTAACTACCCGCACTACTAGAAGATGTGCTATGGTGTGTACTTCGCCGCCAAGAAGCTCAAGCCCTACTTTCAAGAGCATCCCATCACGTTGTAGGCACCGCCTCCGCCGAGATCATAGGCAGCCGATGCATCTGGCTGGTGGCAAATGGGCCATTGAGCTGGCCCTTTACACGCATCTTCTACCAGCCGCAAGACCACCATCAAGTCCCAAGCATTGGCCGATCTCCTCGCCGACCAGGCCGAGACCAAGACTTCATCACCGCCGCCCCGACTCCACTCATTGGCGGATGCACTTCGACGGTCCAAGATGCGACCGCTTGAAGCCGCATCATCCTCACCTTCCCAAAGGCGCATAAGCTCTTATATTTATTGCAAATTCATTTTGCCGCCCAACAACGGGCTTTAGCACGAGGCGCCATACATCGGTCCCGTTAGCTAAAGAACTCAGATCCGCCGGATCCTCGCTATGGCGACTCGGATTTGGTAGTTTGGCAATCATCCGGGCGATCGACGCCAAGGACGCAAACATGGCAAGCTACCGCTTCCTCGCTCAAAGAAATCAGCGGTATTTTGAATGATGCGAGTTCCTCCACGTGCCACGATCCGGACAACGAGCAAGCGATGCCCCGCACGAATAGGCTCCACTCGACAAGCTTATACCAACCGGCTGCCTCTCCAACGCCTCTCGCCGCCTATCAAGCCGCCTGTAATCCGATTCCATTTCGCGGCCGCTTGACTCCCCGACGCGCAGCCGATCCGCTTGGGGACCAAGAAAGCGCTCGGGACTTTAGGCGGCCCGAGGACTTCAACAGCGCCCCAGGACTACTATAGTCGCATCCGCCCGGGACTTCAGTAACCAGGCCCGGACTACGGTAGTCGGCCCGGATCGTGATCGACACAACAGGTGGTCGCCGACCCACCACTTCACCACCCAGCCCACCCGCCGGTCGGTCGCAGAGTCGCGGTTGGCAATGTAAGAAGTCACAGCCCATCATGGGCCCAGCCCATCCTCAACTTCGGTAAAATGAGAGCTGCCGATCGACGAAATCTCGGCAAGGCAAGTCCAACGCCGAGCCGGAGCTACACAATAGTTAATCGAGAGCTCATTAGGCGCAGCGCCACCGAGTCTTCCAGCGCCAGGTCGAGCCGTAGAAGGGCATAGCAATCCTCAAATACATCCACCATACAATGGCGCCACCACGCAGCCTCAAGATCACTCGTGCCGCCAAAGCTTCCGCCATGGTTTCTTCGCCGATCGCTTGGACAACACCAAGGAATTAGTCAAATACTACAAAGGGTGCCAAGTCTTCGCCAAGCAGATCCGCCGACTTCCGAACTCAAGACCATCCCTCACCGCCTTTTGCCGCTTGGGGGCTGGACATGGGCCCATTCAAGACGGCACGCGTGGCATGACTCATCCGCCGTCAGTCAGGATAAATTTACCAAGTGGATTGAAGAAAAGCCAATCAAGAAACTGAATGGGCTGACCGACGAATATCTATTACGGATATCACAACCCGCACGGTGTGCCACAAAGCATCATCACCGACAATGGCACGAATTTTGCCAAGGAGCACCGGCACGCTTTCTCGCTGACATGTGGCATCCGATCGACTTAGCGCTCGCTGCCCACCCGCAGTAAACGCCAAGTCGAGCGAGTAAACGGCCTCATCCTCTCCGCATCAAGCCCCGATTGGTCGTGCACTAGAGCTGCTCGGCCGCTGTTGGCTCGACGAGCTGCCGCCGCCCTCCGAGTTCGCAAGACTACCTCAAACAAATCAACCGCTTCACCCCCTTCTTCCTTGTATATGGTGCCGAGGCTGTCATCCCAATCGACATCGAAGTTCGACTCACCTCGGTGACCATGTACACGGAGGCGGAGGCCAAGGAAGACGAGAAGATGGCGCTGACCGGGAAGAAAGCCGGCTGTTAGCCCTCGCCGGTCCGCCATCTACCAGCAGGGTTTGCGCCGCTACCACAGCCGGAAGGTCAAGCCAAGATCCTTCCAAGAGGGTGACCTTGTGCTCCGGCTGATCTAGCAAACAGCCGCCAGACGAGCTCTCGCCCCTCGAAGGCCCTTCACATCGCAGAGCATTAGGAAATGACTCCTACCACCGATCAACGCGCAGGTCAAGGCACGAAGAGAGATGATTCTCGCAAGGAGTCGGAACGACCATGGAACGCCAACCTCCTCCGAAGATTTTACGCTTAAATGAAGTATGTATCACGCTACCTTTTGTACTAAGTATGAGACAATGGGCCCCCAGAGAGCACTCGGGACTAGCCTCTTTATCTTTGAATGATGAGTATCATGCCTATGATTATGTTATCAGATTCATCTTTTCTCGTCCGCACCGGTTCGACCAATGCCCGGACTTGCCGCCTAGGTTATATCCAAGTTCCACGTATGGTCGACAGTAGTGTGCCGCAGACTCCAAGCCCTCTCTTGTCGAAAAGCCGCAGCTCAAGAATCGCCGTCCGCCGCAAGAGGAAAGGCAGGAAAGGATGCCCACATGAAAATGGCTAAGGACTAAACGAATTTATATAACGAAAGCCGCCCCCCCTCCGCCAACCGGTTGCCAGAGAGCCGCCGGGCCGGCTTCCCATTCACCTCGCCACAATCCAAGAAAGTCGAGTACTTGCCTTCCTAAACGGGCCGAATTCCCCTCACCACAGATCGCAGAGCAGCTGTTCGGCCGAAGGCGGAGACTAAGGAAGGCGGCAAAGGAAACAGCCTAAGGATAAAAACCAAACATGAATGGAAGCCAAACACACGCATGATCATATTTACACAAAAGGCCTTCGAAAGGCCGGCATTCAACATAGTTTGAATACACCCCTAGTGGGTGGAACAGCGATATTTAATAAAAAGTTGTTCAGAAAGTAACTAACAGAAAACAAAGACGGCAGATCAGGCCAAGGGGCAACGGGCGAAGTCAGGCAGTTGGTGGAGACAGCAAGTTGTCGGCTAGAGGAGTGGCTTCATGGCGAAGTCTCGCCTGGTCATCACCTCCGCAGACGGTAGTTTTGTGCGCCTGCTGCTAGAGGCACGGTCAGTCGAGCTAGCTGGTCGCTTCACCATATGGCACGACGCCTTCGCCATCCTCCCTCGCCCTTCGCGGCTTCTCATCGCTGGAAGCGATCTCCTCCGCCGAAGTCTTCACCTCCCGGTCCAACCCAAACCACCTCCGCTGAGCGATGCCGCTCGCTCACCTTAGGGGCAAAGACGCTGGTGTCGTGTACTCGTGATCGCCAAAGCACGCCGGATGATAGCGGCAGCACTCCACCAGCTCTTTCGTCGGCCTCCTCGCCGCCAGTGCTCACCGGGCCAAGCTTAGCCCGGGATACCAGTGCTCGGACGAACTCCAAAGACTATCAAGCGCTGGACCGAGCAGAAGGTTTTCCAGACTCGGGCGGCCGACGTAACCTCCACCAATGGGCAGTCCGACCAAAAGGGGAACCACCTCGCCAGCCGAGGGCGGCCAGCACTTGCGCCTGCAGATGTCAAGCCGGGCGGAGCATGGTGAGCCGGGCTGCAGCCGGGCCTGAATCGCCAGTGGTTGCCTCAAGTGTCCGACCAGCATCCGGCGCGATTCGACCCCGCCTCCCGGGCAAGGCATCGCTAGGGCCTCGATGGCTTGGGAGGCGGCGACGGAGTAGCCGAGGAAGTAATCTGTAAAGAAGAAAAACAACAGAAAGTCGAGGACAAATCAGATGACAAAGGGCGACAAAGGGACTAAAAGGAAGGCGGCCTACCATCGATCAAATCCTCAATCCGTCCCATAGCCTTCGCTCAGAGCCTCGCTTCACCACCTCACCCGCCGGTCTCATACTCGGCTTTAAGGGCGACCTCGCTGTCCTGCACCTTCTTAAGGGCTGCCTTGTGGCTCTTCTCCCCGGTTAGCCGCCTCTTGGCTAGGCGGTCGCTGCTCGGCCAAGGCAATGCACTCGCTTCTTGGCACGAAGGGCGGTCTGTTTCCGCTTAGCTGCTCCTTCAAGTCGGCGTTGGCCCTCGCAAACATGAAGAAAAGGAAAAAGCAAGAAGGAAGAAGTCGCCAGAAAGATTCACCCGATCGCTCGCAGCCATTCCAATCTCGAGGACTACACTCCAGCAGGCAATGACGCGCTTCAAGATAAGATAAAAGAAGCGAAGCACTTATTCCAGCTATCAGTCAGATCAGCGGTCTTCTGGTTCAGCTCCTGAGCCTGGAGTTGAAGGTAGCCATGGAGATTATGATATTCCTTGAAACAGACGGAAGTGCTAATAAGAACAAGATAGCAATCGAAGCTTACTAGAAGTTCCAAGCCATCGCTTAGCAGCCGACGCGAACTCGGGATTACACTCCAATGGTGCGCGACGCACCCCACGGAAGAAATCAAGAAAGCAATCAACCAAGCCGAGGACTCACCTGATGACCGCCGCTGCCGCAAGGAATTCTTGAGGTATCGCTTCAATGAGGCGGCTCGGTTCAAGCCGGCCCGACCTCCTGCGCCGCCATCGCTCAGCTTTCAGCTGGCCCCATCGCTGGTGTCCACTCTGACGCGGTCAAGGCCGTCACCTTACAGATCTCGAGCCGCCGAGCTGGCTCCTCGGGTTTTCAAGGGCCCGGCGCGAGGTCGCTTCTCTCAAGCTACCGACGGAGCGGGCGATTAAACCACAAGGTCCGCCTCGCCGCCTCGCCTCACCGGCTGCTCGGCGGCGCGCAAGCTGGCCGCTTGGTTCTGTTTCCAGACGGGCGCCGAACTGGCGCTTCTTCCAGATGATCACGCCATCCTCCTCCTCCCCATCACCGTCGGGGCGGGTCGGCTTCCTCCAACGGGTCACTGACCTCAGAGGCCACGGCGCGAGGGGGATGATGAGCTGCAGAGTTCGCTGGCGCAGAGCCTCCGCCTCCTCTCCGTGGCCGCGGTCTCCGCCTAAGCCTTAGCCGCCACTTCTGCGCCTGCGCCTGGTCGACTCTGCCGCCTCCCGAGCCGACCTCCTCTCCTCCGCCTCTGCCCCTCAAGGCCAAGCTGTAACACCCCTGATGTAACTTTCCATATTTGTAACTCCAACTCTTGCCATTTTCGCATTGTGATATGATATTCCTCCGTGGTTGGGTTTTTCTTCATTTTGCATTTTGTCCATGTCATGCATTTCATATCATGTCATCATGTGCATCTCATTTGCATACGTGTTCGCCTCATGATTCCGAGCATTTTCCCGCTGTCCGCTTTTGCAATCCGCACTCCTATGTCCCCCCTGCCCCTTTTACGCTTTTTCCGTGAGCGGGTACTAAACTTTCCGAATGGACCGAGGTTTGTCAAGTGGCCTTGGTATACCACCGTAGGCCACCGTCAAGTTTCGGTCATTGGGAGCTCGCTTGGTACTCCAACGGTTAACCGTGACTCTCAAAAGGCCTCTTTAAGTTGCAGCACAACACCCTTTCAAAACAGCCCAATAACCCATCTAAGTCACCTCCATGCTCTCCGTCGCCGATCACGATCGTGGGCTAAAACCAGACCTCATTTGGAGCTTCCTAGCTCCTTCTACCTATAAAACACCCCCCATTTCCAAATCCCGGATCACTCCACCCCTAACCCTAGCCCCGCCCTCTCCCCGCCACGGACGTGTCCGATCAGGCCGACACGTCTCACGCCGCCTGCCAACTGGAGCTGCCACGCGGCACTCCGGCCACAGACGCTGGCCTGGCTGAGCTCATGTCTGTCATGCCATACTCCGCTACTCGCCTCACGCCAGCCTCCCGACCAAGCCTGCCTCCCGCTGCCGGCCCCGACTCCGCCGCCTCACCACTGCCACCTCGGGCCGCCTCGATTCGCTGACCGCCTGGCTCACTCAGCGGCTCACCTGGCCACACGCGCACTGGCTCCGGCTGTCCTTCCTCCCCGCCTGCCTGCCTCCCTGAAGGCTCGAGCAGCCGAGCTGCAGTTGCCATGATCCGATCGGGCCGGATCTCGATCCACTTCGGCGGTTGACTTTCTCCCCAAAAAATTCGTCCAAGTTTCTATTTCGCTGATTAATTTGTGGCATTTTCAACGATCATAACTTTGCACCGTGTAGTCTGCTTCATGCGTGTAATATGTCAAAATGTTCGCCTCGATGAGTAGATCATTTCATCTCATTGCATCATTTTCATTTGAGCTCATCTTGATGCCCGAAATGCTGTTAGAAGAGGGCTATGTGATGTTAGTTTCGCTTTCTTAATGTAACTTGCACTTTTGTTATTTTTGCTATGATTGATGTGTGCACCCTATGAATTTGAGTCCTACATGTGTTTTGTAATATGCCATGCCATCTTTCCAGGGGTGTATGCCATGTATTTTGTGATCTATGTGGTGACTAGCACAAGCATGCAAACTAGGTGTCATGATGTTGCTGATTTCAGCCCTGCTTTGCTGATATTTTTATGCCATGTTAACTTGATGCTACCGAGAGATCCATGCATATTTTGAGATACTTCAGAAGGATGTTTTGAACATATGGTTATGCTCTCATCCATCCATGCCTTTGTTTGCAATTATGGAGTGCCATATCTTGAGTCAATCGAGCTCAACTTTTGCTATAAAATGTTTCCGCAGATTGTTTACATGTTATTCAATTTTGCCAAGGTTGTTGTAGTTGATCCGTATGCTATGATGTTGTTCTTGCCATGTATATCTTCTATGCCATGTCTTCTTGATGTAGGTATGCTTAGTTTATCATATAAGGCTCTGTAGTGAGTGCTTTGAGCTCTTAAACATGCCTACTTGTTATCTGTTTTTGTCATGCCCTGTTGCTGAATCTGTTAATCTAAACTTGCTATATTGACATGGGTGTTACTATATTTTCTCGATCCTTTTGGCTCATGGTCAGTAAGGGACTTTTGTTCTATGCTTTGAGTAGATTCATGCCATGCCTTGTTTTGCTATTATAAGTTCCTGTAGCATGTTGTTTTCTTGCTCAACATTGCTTCCTCGATGCTGATTTTGCCATGTTCAAGAATTTCAATAAGTCCGTGAAGTTGATATGTTTTGCACTTTTGCCATGCTTGTTTGGACCTGTTATGGTGTGAATTAGCCGTAGCTCAGTGTTCATCTTTTGTCAAGCATCTTGAGTAGATCACTGCCATGTGCTTTGTTGGTACGTTTGGGTGCAGTAGCTTAATTTCTTGTTGCTTGCTAAGTGGCATCATGCTGTTAATGGCAGATTTGTGTCATTCTTGTTTTGCTTGTCATTTGCAAACCGTGCATCCGATTCCGTGATCTTTATATCGATTTCAACCAAATCATCTCATCTTTCCAGCGGCATACTTGGTTTGCCAATTTGATGCCTGGTTCATCATTTTCCTTCCGAGCACGTGATACGCATTGCATATCACATCCCGCATATCATGCCATATTTTGCATCATGTTGCTTGTGCATTGCACCGTGATTTATTGTGGTTCCTTTGTTTGTGTTCTTGCTTTGGGTAGAGCCGGAGACGAGTACGTGAACGAGGAACCTGTTGAGAACGCTTACGAGGATCAAGCTTTCGACAACTCGAGAACTTTGCGCAAGATGACCATACCTCAAATCACTTCTATCTTTGCTATGCTAGATGCTCGCTTTTTGCTATGCCTATGCTACGATGCCTATCACTTGCTATATCATGCCACCCATATTGCCATGTCAGCCTCTAACCATCCTTTCCTAGCAAACCGTTGATTGGCTATGTTACCGCTTTGCTCATTTCCTCTTATAGCGCTGCTAGTTGCAGTGAAGATGAAGTTTGTTCCTTGTTGAACATGGAGATGTTGTTCCTTGTTGGAACATGGTTACTTGTTGGGATATCACAATATATATCTACTATAATTAATGCATCTATATACTTGGTAAAGGGTGGAAGACTCGCCTTATGCCCGGTGTTTTGTTCCACTCTTGCCACCCTAGTTTCCGCCATACCGTGTTATGTTCCTTGATTTCGCTCTCTTACACGGTTGGGTGATTTATGGACCCCTTGACAGTTCGCTTTGAATAAGACTCATCCAAAGAAGGCCCAACTTTGGTTTTACCATTTGCCACCTAAGCCTTTTCCCCGGTTTTCATGCGAGCCCGAGGGTCATCTTTATTTTAACCCCCGACCGGTGCTCCTTCGAGTGCTGGCCCAAACTAGAGTGCTTTAGCCACCTCAAGGAAACTTGAGGTCTGGTTTTAGTTGTACGGACTGCTCATCCGGTGTGCCCCGAGAACGAGATATGTGCAGCTCCTATCGGGATTTGTCAAGACATTCGGGCGGCTTTTGCTGGTCTTGTTTTATTGCTATCGAAATGTCTTGTAGTCCGGGATTCCGAGATTGATCGGTCTTCCCGTAGAAGGAATATCCTTCGCTGACCGTGAGAGCTTATAATGGGCTGTTGGGACACCCGCAGGTATTATCTTTCAAAGCCGTGTCCGCGTTATGAGGCGATGGGAATTTGTTAATGTCCGTTGTAGAAAACCCGGTTGACCTTAATTAAAATACACATCAATCAAGGTGTAACTGTGATGGTCTCTTCTCGGCGGAGTCCGGAAGTGAACACGGTGTTGGAGTTATGTTTGACGAAGTAGTTCAGATCACTTCTTGATCGCTACTAGCTTCACGACCGTGCTTTGCTCCTCTTCTCGCCTCTTTTGCGAATGTAGCCACCATATATGCTAGTCGCTGCTGCAGCTCCACCTCACAACTCTGTCCTTCCTATAAGCTTAAATAGTCTTGATCTCGCTGTGTGAGATTGCTGAGTCCCTGACTCACAGATTCTACCAAAACAGTTTCAGTGCCGACGATGCTGCAAGGTGACGCAACCGAGCTCAAGTGGGAGTTCGACGAGGAACGTGGTCGTTATTATGTGTCTTTTCCCGATGATCGTGAGTGGAGCTCAGCTTGGGACGATCGGGATCCGTAGCATTTGGGGTATCTTCTTTTATTTTGGTTCCAGTAGTCGGACCTTGAGTGTAATCTGAATGATGGATGTTTATTTATGTATTGTGTGAAGTGGCTTAATCGTAAGCCAACTATGTATCTTTTCCTTATGTATTACATGGTTGTGTGAAGATTACCTCACTTATACATTGCTTTCAATGCGGTTATGCCTCTAAGTCGTGGTTCGACACGGGAGATATAGCCGCATCGAGGGCGCTATAAGTTGGTAATCGAGCCTTCCCTACTTAGGAGCCCCTACTTGATTGTTTGTCATGCGTTGTTGAGTCTAGAACAAAAATATTTTGAGTCTTAGGATTATATATATCGGAGAGTAGGATTCTTTTACTCCCAGCCCTTCTGCCGCCCGTGAGGTCTCCCGACGAGAAGTTTTGACTCTCCTCTCCTCAAATTTCACTAAAAAATTTTAGGATCACGCTGGTATCTTGGAATCGTTCGATGGTTTTGTGACGAGAACATTGTTCTTGGTGCCTCCCGACATTTAGGGGTTGTGGCAGTGTCCCGGGAGTTGAGCTCCGAGGTGTTGTCGCCACAATTTTATCGCAGCAGCTCGAATACCGAGATTGGCCGACATCGAAATCTCTTTGTGCAGTTGTTGGTGAGATAACCCCGATAACCCAAGATCGAGGCGTAGCTCGAGTATTGCCATGACTCATATAACGGATGCTTTTCAAGGTCGAGGTACACGATTTCAAGGTTTCTTGGTTATGTGTTGACGGATGGATACAATGGATCTAGGTATTGTTAGTTTGGGTGATATATTTTGTGTCCTCGTATCCCCAACACCGATTGCATAACCGTAAAGTTTCGAGTTTATAGGTGGGATTCAAGTAGCTCCTAGCATTTCTTCCCGCAGATATTTGGTTAGTGATTGGGTAATCCTTACCACTTATTTGTTCCAATTGCATCTTGTTTTTTTTTATCAACCTTTAATCAAGTGGCTCTCACCTTAATGGACGTGGTGATGTTCGCTTTGGAATTCATTCATTCATCCTTGTTCAATGTTTATTGTGAAGACTATATGTTGCAATTTCTATCCGCTGATTCAACTTGTCTATCTGTTCATCAAGTGCTAACGGATGTCACTCTCTTCGGATGGCTCCGCCAACGCGGCCGTAATCCGGAACGAAATGATGGGAATCACCGAACCTCCACCTCCACCTCCCCGGAGGCCTGGCAAGCTATCATGGCAGCCACCAATGCCAATGCTCGATGATTTTGCAACTCTTGCAAGAGCGCACTCAAAGGGCAAGGCAATCAAGGAAATCAAGGTCAAGGCAACAACCAGCCGCACTTTGCTACTCTCACCGGCCTCGCTAATCAGCCAAGTCTTTCAGGCTTCAGGTCGAGGCCACAGACGCCGACGATTGGCTTGTGGACATCTGCAAACATTTTGAATGTAGCAATGTCAGACCTAAGGACTTTGTCAAGTTCGCTTTGTTTCAACTCAAGGACCAAGATGCTGAGTGGTTCCAGCAATACAAAGATTCCAGAGGAGGTTGTGTCATTACCTGGGATGAGTTCCGCTGAGATTTCAGAGCTCACCACATTCCGAAAAGTGTTGTTGAGAGCAAGCGTGAGGAGTTCCGCAATCTCAAGCAAGGCAACATGTCTGTGTATCAATACAATATCCAGCCTGTAAACTCGCCACTTTGCTAAGCAAGACGCCCCCGATGAGAAGAGTATGATCTATCAATTCAGAGGTGGTCTCGAGAAGATCTGCAATTAGCTCTTGTGCTTTTTGAGCCGTAAAAGTATGATGAATTCTACAACATGGCATCAAGCAAGAAGCTGCCCAGCTCAAATGTGAGGCTTCTAAGAAGAGAATCAGGATGCAGTTCAGTCTTCTTCTTCCTCTCAAATGGCAGCTAAGCAGAAGTTCTACCTTCCTCCTCCTCCGTCTCACAAATTTTATCGCCAGAAGAACTCGTGGTCGTGGGTCTTCCCACCCGCCCAACCCAAAGCTATCGTAACAAATCAAATTCTCAAGCTCCAAGGTCAAGTGCTCCTTACCACCGTCCGCTCTCGTGGTGACTTGCAACAAATTTCAGCAGAAAGGTCACTATGCTAACAAGTGCTTCAACCAGAGGCGCCTTCCGCCTCCTCCCCGTGAAATCTTCCAAAGAATGCAAAGGGTCAAGCATAATCCCAAGTCTGCAAAGGTGAATATGATGAATGCAGCTCAAGCGGAGGAATCTTCCGATGTGATAATGGGTAATCTTCCGCTAATGATATTCCTGCAAAAGTCTTATTTGATACTGCATCGATTCTTTCATTTCAAGACCTTTTGCATCTAAGCATGAGTTGGTTTTTCAAGATTTGCCTAAACCATTATCGGTTATCTCTCCGGTAAATTCATGCATGCAAGCTCCATGGTTCCGGATGTTTCTATCAAGATGGGCGATTATAGATTTCTGCTAAACCAATTGTCCTTGGTGACTGGATATTGATCTAATTCTTGGAATGGATCGGCTTTTCAAAGACAAAGCTCAGCTTGATTGTGCTACCTGTGGAAATTCAATTGACTCACTCTTCTAATGATGTGATCATCTATGCCGCCGTGATGAAACCATTCGGTTGTTTTCTCTCAATGAGAAGGGCGAATTGATGCTATCTCTCGATTCCAAATGCTTGTGAGTACCAAGATGTCTTTCCAAGAGCTTCCAGAATGCCTCCTCACCGCCGCTTGAATTCAGTATCGATCTTGAGCCCGCATCGAACCCGCTTGCAAGCGCCCATACAAGCTTAGACCTGATGAGCTGAAGGAATTGAAGAAGCAGCTCGATGAACAAGAGCGCTTGGGTTTGATCGCATCGAGTTCATCTCCTTGGGGTTGTGGTGTTCTTTTGTCCGAAGAAGGATGGCACGGACCGACTGTAAGGCCGACATCGCCCATTGAATAAGAAGACTATCAAGAACAAGTATCCACTTCCCAACATCAATGAGCTTTTCGAGCAACTCAAAGGGCTAAAGTGTTCTCCAAGCTTGACCTTCAGATGGGTTATCATCGATTCAGATTCGTGAACAAGATATTCCCAAGACAAAGATTCGTAATGCTTTGGTTCTTATGAATTTATCACATGTCTTTCGCCTTGTCAATGCTCCTCAACATTCTCTCGAATGATGAACTTCATATTCAACCCCTACACCAATGAATTCGCCTTGGTCTATCTTGATGATATTTTGGTCTTCTCCAAGAATAAGAAGGATCATGCCAAACATTTGCGATTGGTGCTAGACAAGCTCGAGAGTATCAATTTATGCTAAGTTCTCCAAATGTGAATTTTGGCTTGATGAAGTGCTTTATCTTGGTCATATCATCTCCGCCAAGGGCATCGCTGTTAATCCCGAGAAGGTGTCTGCAATTGTGAATTGGGAACCTCCTCGTAATGTCAAGCAGCTTCGTAGCTTTTCTTGGTCTTGCAAGCTATTGTCAAGATTCGCTGAGAATTTCTCTAAGATTGCAAAGCCTCTTTCCAACCTCCTCCGTAAGCATGTGAAGTATGTCCGTCTCCGAGTGTGACGTTGCTTTCAATACTCTCAAAGAGAAACTCGCCACAGCTCCTGCCTTAACTCCTCCCGATGAATCCAAGCCATTCAAGTTTTCTGTGATGCTTCTTCAAGGTCTCGTGCTGTGTTAATGCAAGAGAAGAGAGTTGTGGCCTATACCTCTCGCCAGCTTGAAGCTCAACGAAAAGAACTACCCCACTCACGATCTTGAGTTGGCGGCAGTTGTCCATGCATTGATAACATGGAGACATCTCTTGTTGGGAAGGAAAGTGGACATTTTCACCGATCACAAGAGCCTCAAGTATATCTTCACTCAACCCAACCTCAACCTCAGTGCACTGATGGGTCGAAATGATTCAAGAGTACAACCCAAGTATTGAATATACTGGCAAGGCCAATGTCATTGCAGATGCTTTGAGCAGAAGGCTTATTGCAACAGCTTAATCCTCAAGCCCTTCCAACCGGATCTCTATGAAGCTTTCCGCAAGCTGAATCTTCAAGTTGTTCCTCAAGGCTTTTTGCCAACCTCATAGTCTCCCTACTTTGGAAGATCAAATTCGTGAGGCTCAACTCCTGGATACCATGGTGAAAAGGTGAAACGTGGTATCGACAAGGGCATTTCCAAATACAAGTGCTTCCACATTGATGACAAAGATACTTTTCTTTGAGGACCGGATTGTGGTTCCTAAGGGTGATCTACCTAAAGTCATTATGAACAAGGCACACAATTCGCTTCTATCCATTCATCCCGAAGTACGAAGATGTACCATGACCTCAAGCAGTCATATTGGTGGACTCCAATGAAGCGAGAAATTGCTCAATTCGTGAATGAGTGTGATGTCTCGCAGAAGAGTGAAAGGTAACACCAAAGACCAGCTGGTCTCCTCCAACCTCTTGCTATTCCGAATGGAAGTTTGATCATATCGAAATGGACTTCGTGGACTGGTTTCCTAAGTCCAAGCGTGAAATGATGCTATCTTCGTTGTCATTGACAAGCTTACTAAAGTGGCTCATTTTCTTCCTATCAAAGAATCTATCACAAAGCAGCTCGGCTTGGCGTAGCTATACACCTCCAGATTGTCTCCTTGCACGGCATTCCACAAGTGATCTCTTCTGCATCGTGGCAGCATCTTTACCTCCAAGTTCTGGGATTCTTTTCGTAAGGCCATGGGCACCAACATTCGCTTCAGACAACTTTCCATCCTCAAACAAGTGGCCAAGTCGAGCGAGTAAATCAAATCCTTGAAGATATGCTCAGGGCTTGTGTCATTTCTTTCGTATGAAGTGGAAGATTGTCTTCCATATGCCGAAGTTCTCCTACAACAACAGCTTCCAAGCGAAGTTCGCAAGGTCCCATTCGAAATTTCTATGGCGTAAAGTGCCGACTTCTCTCAATTGGTCCGAGACAGTGAACGCCAACTTCTTGGCAATGACTTGATCACGTAGTAAGAAATGTGCAAAGTCATTCATGAGAATTCAAAGCCGCAATCGCGCCGAAGAGCTATTATGATGACAAGCACCGTGATGTGGCTTTTGAAATCGGAGACCATGTCTACCTCCGCTGCTCTCCAATGAAAGGCACTCGCCGCTTCGGTATCAAAGGGAAGCTTGCCCCTAGATACGTGGGTCCTTTCAAGATCATTGGCAAAAGAGGCGATCTCGCCTATCAACTTGAGCTCCATCCAACTTCACGAACGCATGATGTGTTTCACGTGTCACAGCTTCGCAAGTGCTTCAAGACTCCGAACGCACTATCAACTTCAAGAAATTGACCTTCAAGAAGATCTCTTATCATGAGCACCCCTGCTGCTATTCTTGAAGAAACCGAGCGCAAGACTCGCAACAAGTCAATCAAATTCCTGAAAGTGAAGTGGTCACACCATTCCACCGTGAAGCCACCGGGAGCGCGAGGATCACCTCCGCTCCGAATATCCGGAGTTCTATCAGTCCTAGATCTCGGACGAGATCCTCTTGTAGTGGTGGAGTGTTGTAACACCCGGATGTAACTTTCCATATTTGTAACTCCAACTCTTGCCATTTTTGGCATTGTGATATGATATTCCTCCGTGGTTGGGTTTTTCTTCATTTTGCATTTTGTCCATGTCATGCATTTCATATCATGTCATCATGTGCATCTCATTTGCATACGTGTTCGCCTCATGATTCCGAGCATTTTCCCGTTGTCCGCTTTTGCAATCCGCACTCCTATGTCCCCCGGCATCCCTTTTACGCTTTTTCCGTGAGCGGTACTAAACTTTCTCGAATGGACCGAGGTTTGTCAAGTGGCCTTGGTATACCACCGTAGACCACCTGTCAAGTTTCGGTCATTTGGAGCTCGCTTGGTACTCCAACGGTTAACCGCACTCTCAAAAGGCCTCTTTAAGTTGCAGCCCAACACCCTTTCAAAACAGCCCAATAACCCATCTAAGTCACCTCCATGCTCTCCGTCGTCGATCACGATCGTGGGCGAAAACTAGACCTCATTTGAGCTTCCTAGCTCCTTCTACCTATAAAAACACCCCCATTTCCAAATCCCGGATCACTCCACCCCTAACCCTAGCCCCGCCTCCTCCTCGCCACGGACGTGTCCGATTCGGGGCCGACGCTCTCCACGGCCGCCTGCCAACTGAGCCATGACGTGGCACTGGGCCACACACGCCCGCCTGAGCTCATGCCGGGCTGCCTCATGGCTGCCAAGGCCCCCTCCAGCCATGCAAGACTTCATTGCCTCCCTGACTGCCGCTGGACGCCACGGCCGGGTCTGACCGGACGATCACATCACCGGCTGCCACCGCTCGACTCGCTGCCTGGCTGGCTTGCCACGGCGGCCCGCCCACGATCACGGCCTGCCTTTCTTCTCCTCCCACGGCCTCTCCTCCCGCTCAGCCTCGCCTCGGCTCCGGTGAGCAGCCGAGCCACACCGCCTGCCCGATCCGATCGGGCCGGATCTCGATCCACTTCTGGCGGTTGACTTTCCCCACCCCAAAATTCGTCTAAGTTTTTATTTCGTTGATTAATTTGGCATTTTCAACGATCATAACTTTGCACCTGTAGTCTGCTTTCATGCGTAATATGTCAAAATGTTCTTCTCGATGAGTAGATCATTTCATCTCATTGCATCATTTTCATTTGAGCTCATCTTGATGCCCGAAATGCTGTTAGAAGAGGGCTATGTGATGTTAGTTTCGCTTTCAATGTAACTTGCACTTTTGTTATTTTTGCTATGATTGATGTGTGCACCCTATGAATTTGAGTCCTACATGTGTTTTGTAATATGCCATGCCATCTTTCCAGGGTGTATGCCATGTATTTTTGTGATCTATGTGGTGACTAGCACAAGCATGCAAACTAGGTGTCATGATGTTGCTGATTTCAGCCCTGCTTTTGTCGATATTTTTATGCCATGTTAACTTGATGCTACCGAGAGATCCATGCATATTTTGAGATACTTCAAGAAGGATGTTTTGAACATATGGTTATGCTATATCCATCCATGCCTTTTTTGCAATTATGGAGTGCCATAACTTGAGTCAATCGAGCTCTACTTTTGCTATAAAATGTTTCCTGGCAGATTGTTTACATGTTATTCAATTTTGCCAAGGTTGTTGTAGTTTATCCGTGTATGCTATGATGTTGTTCTTGCCATGTATATCTTCTATGCCATGTCTTCTTGATGTAGGTATGCTTAGTTTATCATATAAGGCTCTGTAGTGAGTGCTTTGAGCTCTTAAACATGCCTACTTGTTATCTGTTTTTGTCATGCCCTGTTGCTGAATCTGTTAACGAAACTTGCTATATTAACATGGGTGTTACTATATTTTCTGATCCTTTTTGGCTCATGGTCAGTAAGGGACTTTTGTTCTATGCTTTGAGTAGATTCATGCCATGCCTTGGTTTGCTATTATAAGTTCCTGTAGCATGTTGTTTTCCTGCTCTGAACATTGCTTCCTGATGCTGATTTTGCCATGTTCAGAATTTCACCAAGTCTGTGAAGTCGATATGTTTTGCACTTTTGCCATGCTTGTTTGGACCTGTTATGGTGTGAATTAGCCGTAGCTCAGTGTTCATATTTTGTCAAGCATCTTGAGTAGATCACTGCCATGTGCTTTGTTGGTACGCTTTGGGTGCAGCTTAATTTCTTGTTGCTTGCTAAGTGGCATCATGCTGTTAATGGCGATTTGTGTCATTCTTGTTTTGCTTGTCATTTGCAAACCATGCATCCGATTCCGGTGATCTTTATATCGATTTCAACCGAAATCATCTCATCTTTCCAGCGGCATACTTGGTTTGCCAATTTGATGCCTAGTTCATCATTTTCCTTCCGAAGCACGCATACGCATTGCATATCACATCCCGCATATCATGCCATATATTTGCATCATGTTGCTTGTGCATTGCACCGTGATTTATTGTGGTTCCTTTGTTTGTGTTCTTGCTTTGGGTAGAGCCGGGAGACGAGTACGTGAACGAGGAACCTGTTGAGAACGCTTACGAGGATCAAGCTTTCGACAACTCGAGAACTTTGCGCAAGATGACCATACCTCAAATCACTTCTATCTTTGCTATGCTAGTTGCTCGCTTCTTTGCTATGCCTATGCTACGATGCCTATCACTTGCTATATCATGCCACCCATATTGCCATGTCAGCCTCTAACCATCCTTTCCTAGCAAACCGCTGATTGGCTATGTTACCGCTTTGCTCAGCTCTCTTATAGCGCTAGTTGCAGTGAAGATGAAGTTTGTTCCTTGTTGAACATGGAGATGTTGTTCCTTGTTGGAACATGGTTACTTGTTGGGATATCACAATATATATATCTGCTATAATTAATGCATCTATATACTTGGTAAAGGGTGGAAGACTCGCCTTATGCCCGGTGTTTTGTTCCACTCTTGCCACCCTAGTTTCCGCCATACCGTGTTATGTTCCTTGATTTCGCTCCCTTACACGGTTGGGTGATTTATGGGACC
>JAHIAM010006283.1:0-94166 GCA_021605205.1 Aegilops longissima | reverse complement strand
GGAACTCTGCAGCCTATCTCTATTCCGGAATGGAAATGGGACCATGTTGAAATGGACTTCGCCACCGGATTTCCCAAATCGCGAAAGGTAATGATGCTATTCTTGTCGTCATTGACCGGCTTTCAAAAGTTGCACATTTTCTGGCGGTCAAAGAAACGATCACTGCTAGCCAGCTTGCAACGCTCTATATGTCCAGAATTGTTTCACTTCACGGTATTCCACTGGTTATCAGTTCGGACCGTGGCAGCTTATTCACTTCAAGATTACGGGCAAGTTTTCAAGAAGCTATGGGGACTCATTTATCTTTCAAGATCTGCTTTTCATCCGCAATCCACAAGGGCAAGTTGAACGTGTCAACCAAATTCTCAAGACATGCTTGAGCTTGTGTCGTCTCATTCGCAAGAAATGGGAGGAATCTCTCCCGTATGCTGAGTTCTCTTATAATAATAGCTATCAAGCTAGTCTCAAGATGTCCCCTTGAAGTGTTATATGGACGAAAGTGCGAACCCCTCCGAACTGGTCGAATCGGGAACGCCCACTCTTCGGTCCGGATATTATCCAACATGCCAAGAACAAGTCCGCATTATTCGCGAGAACCTCAAGACTGCTCGAGCGTCAAAAGAGTAATTATGACCGTCATCACAAGGACATGGTCTATCAACTCGGCGAAAAGGCCTATCTTCGCGTTACACCAATGAAGGGTGCTCACCGCTTGGGATCAAGGGCAAGTTAGCTCCTATATATATTGGCCCTTTCACTATTCTCGAAAGGCGTGGAAAAGTGGCCTACCAACCGGAGCTTCCGTCGAACCTTTCTCGGAGTTCACGATGTGTTCCACGTGTCCCAACTCCGACGCTGCTTCAAGGACCCAATCCGAGCGTGGACCATGAGGTGCTCGAATTGCAACAGACCTCTCCTATAAAGAGCATCCGGTCCGCATTCTCGACCAAGCTGAACGCCGCACACGTCAGAAGGCGATCAAGTTCCTCAAAGTCCAGTGGTCGAATCACTCTGAAGATGAAGCCACCTGGGAAAGCGAGGATCGTCTACGGGATGAATATCCCGCACTCTTTCCTTCTACCTCCTAAATCTCGGGACGAGATTTCTTGTAGTGGAGGAGATTTGTAACGCCCGGGTGGTTATGCAACAGTAATCATCCCGGTTCGGTTAATTAACCTCTCGTTAATTCGGACCCGTCCTAAAACAAAAATTAAAACTAAAACAAACAATCAGGAGTTCCGGAAATAAGTTCTAAAATGTTCCGGGGTTTTCTAAAATAACTAACCTAATATTGGTGGGGTGCAATAATTTTTACAAATGTCAGAGCATTTTAAATAAAATAAAAAAACAGAAAAGAAACTAAATAAAAGAAAAAGGAAAAACAAAAGCAGTGGAGGGGGAAGACCCCCTGCCCAACCATCGGCCCCCTCCCACCGCCCCTCTCTCCCTTTTGGCCCATTCCTCCCCCATGGGCGGCCCACCGCCCAGCCATGGCCGCCTAACCCCCCACCCCGGCTAACCCTAGCCACCGACCCACTTCGCCCCCCACGCGCCCCCTCGCCTCTCTCCTCTCCCCCGATCGGATCGGGCGAGACCCCACGACCGAACCACCCCGCCCGCCACTCCCACCTCGCCGCCGACCCCGCCGCCCACCGGCCCCGTCCCTCCCTCCTCCTCCGACGCCCCCGAGGCTCCCTCCTCCCTCCGTCGCCCCGAGCTCAGCGCTGCCTCCGCCACGCCTGGCTCGGCCTCGCCCTCACGTCGCGAGCGCTCCCCGACCCCCTCCCAACGGTCTCCCCGCCCCGTCCGAGCCCATCGGCCGAGCCCCCCGCCTCCCCACCGTGAGGCCCCTCTCCTCCCCTCCCGTCGGCGATGGCTCCGGCCACCGCAGTTTCCCCTCTCCCTCTCCTCGTTCGGGCGCCAGGCCCGACCGCCCTGTCGCTGGATCGGGCACCAGCGCCACAGACCGCCCCGCCCCCGTTCCTCTCCCCCCCCGCCGGATCCGACCGGCCCGGCCACCGCCTGCTCCCCTCTCCCTTCCTTCTCCCCGACGGTGACCTCGGGCGCCCTAGCGCGCCCGAGCCCCTCACCCCCCCTTCGGCGCCTCGCCGCCCCCGACCGAGCACCTCGTACCCCTCCCAGACGGCGCTCGGCCCGAACCACCCCGCTCGTCGCCTCTCCTCGCTGGCGCCATGCTGCGCCCACGCCGGGCGTCGTGGCCTCGGCAGCGCCCGCCCGTGGCCTCGATCCCCTCGATCGCGCCTCGACCAGCCCTAATTCGTGCCCGTTCGGGCATCGCCCGCGTCGCCCGCGCCCGATTTGGCCTCGGGCCACTGACGTGGGGGCCCCACCCCAAAAAGAATGTTTTAATTAAAAACAGAACTAAAAACAAAATGAAATGAATATAAATTAATTAACTAACTAATTAATTAATTAATTAATTGAGTAATTAATTAAACTAATTAATTCTGGATTAATTAACCCTAATCATTAATTAATTAATTGGGTAATTAATTAAACTAATTAATACTGAGCTAATTAACCCTAATCATTAATTAACTTAATTAAGTAATGTTAATTAAATCTGATTAGGTTAATTAGTCATTAGTGAATGACATGCGGACCCACTGCCGTGGGTTGACTTAGTCAACCCTGCTATCGATGATGTCGAAGATGACATCATGTCGATGTCATAAATGCAATTTCGAAATTAATTAAATAATTAATTAAAATTCCGAAATTAATAAAATCTTTTATAAATCATATCTTTTAATCCGTAATCCGGATTAAAATAATTTCAACATGAAAGTTGCTCAGAACGACGAGACGAATTCGGATACGCAGTCCGTTCGTCCACCACACGTCGCTAACCTATCGAACCTGCAAACTTTCCTCTCCAGTTCATCTGTCTGACGTCCGGAACCGGGATAACTTCCCGGATGTTTTCCCCCCTAAACCAGTACCCTTCTTACCACGTTAGGGCACGCCTAGCATCGCTTCTTGGCATGTCATGCATCGTTATGCATCTGTTACTTGTATTCATTGTTTCTTCCCCTCTTCTCTTGGTAGACTACGAGACCGACGCCGCGGTGGCGATTCGACTACAAGGTTGACGACCTCTCTCTTGCCCGAGCAACCAGCAAGCCCCTCCTTGATCACGGATATCGCCTACTCTTATCTACACTTGCATTAGAGTAGCATCGCATGTTACTGTTTTTGATACTCCTATACCGCTGCATAGCTTTGTCCTTGTAACTTCGTTGTTACCTTACCGCAATCCTATATGCGTAGTATAGGATGCTAGTACTTTCATCTGTGGCCCTACTTACTTGTCCGTCTGCCGTGCTATACTATCGGGCCGTGATCACTCGGGAAGTGATCACGGGTATATACTATATACTTATACATGATACATGCGAGACTAAAGTCGGGTCGGTGATGGAGCACCCATGAGTGGATCTTTGAGGCGGAGCGGCAGGCAGGTTGAGACCGCCTAGGAGAGAGGTGGGCCTGGCCTGTTCGGCGTTCGCGGTTATTTAACACGCTTAACGAGGTCTTGGTATTTGATCTGGGTTGGCTCTGAGCTTATACGCACTAACCATCTACGCGGAGTAGTTATGGGTATCCCGTCGTGGTATCACCGGCATTTCAGACGTCGGCGACGGACGGCGCGCCACCGGATTGGACTGAACGCTCTGCTGGGCTAGGTCTGCTTCGGCCACGTCACGCAACGTGCAGGTGTGCTTTCGAGGCGATGGGCCCGCACCCTGCGGCGCTTAGGTTTAGACCGCGTGTTGGCCTCTCTGTTGTGCCTAGGTGGGGCTGCGACGTGTTGATCTTCCGCGCGGGCATGACCCGAGAAAGTGTGTCCGCCAAATGGGATCAAGCGTCTTTGGGTAAGATGGTGCACCCTGCAGGAAGTTAATCTATTCGGATAGCCGTGATCTTGATAACAGGGCGACTTGGAGTTGTACCTTGAGCTTATGACAACTAGAACCGGATACTTGATAAAACACACCCTTCCAAGTGCCGATACAACCGGTGGTCGCTCTCGCTCGTGGTTATGAGCGGGGATTGCGGGTAGGATTATTGGTATATGTTGTTACTTGGAGGACTTCCGTTGTCCTCTTACATCATTGCCGGACCGGTGTCGAAGCGTAGTCTTCGTTAAGACTAGCTATCCCCTCTTATTCGGCATTCTGCAGCTCAGTCCACCGATATGGCCTTTACACATATATCCATGCATATGTAGTGTAGCTCCTTGCTTGCAGTACTTTGGATGAGTACTCACGGTTGCCTTGTTCCCCTTTTCCCTACCTCTACTCGATTGCTGCAACTGCACGATGGAGCCTGAGTCGACGCCACCGCCTATGACGACTACTACTCCGAGGTGCCTACTACTACGTGCAGCCCGCGGCGACGCGACCGGGAGTGACCTAGGAGGATCCTGGCAGAGGCCTGCTCCTCTTCGATCTGTAGATCCCAGTTTGTGCTAGCCATCTTATGGCACCTTGTTTAACTTATGTCGTACTCAGATATTGTTGCTTCCGCTGACTTCGTCTATGATCGAGCACTTGTATTCGAGCCCTCGAGGCCCCTGGCTTGTATTATGATGCTTGTATGACTTATTTTATTTGTAGAGTTGTGTTGTGATATCTTCCCGTGAGTCCTTGATCTTGATCGTACACATTTGCGTGCATGATTAGTGTACGATTGAATCGAGGGCGTCACATGTTTGATATTGGTTTGGGCAAGTAGATGATCTCCATTTGTCATGAGGCTTTACAGGGTCAAATGGTATGAGAAAATAAGAGGTTCCACCAAGATTGTGTTCATTTGGGCAAAGTTGCCAATGCAACTTTTGTAAACCATAGAAATCAGCAGAAATGGACTTTCCAAGATTTAGTCATGCAAATCTGTTCTCCTTGATGCATCACTTGTTGTAGTGTCATCATTTGAGGTTCTGAACATGTCCACAAAAGTTGAGATCAAAAGGAGAAAGTTTCCAATGTAGAGTTGTTCAAATTTGGTTCTGGACAGGAAGGGTTTTGGGGCACTTTGATCAAGATAACATTTTCTCCAACTTGTCCCATTTGGTCTAGATGATTATTAGACCATTTGAGCATGTTCACAAGGTTTGAGAACATTTGGACATGTTTGGCAATGTAAAGTTGCTCAAACTTCAAAATGGACAGAAATGATTTTGAGGGGATTACATGGGGTTATGCTATTCTCCATGACATGATACTTGTCAAGATCATCAAACATGTCATATGTGACATTCTAGAATTTTCTTGGAATTCTTGGATAATATTTCCTTTGTAAATATTTCAAAAGATTGAAATATCCAGAAAGGGCTTTTGAGGGATTTAACCAATATTTTGAACATGAATATGTGTTGAAACTCTCATATATGGGAAATATATGTCCACTGAGTTTCCCTGATTTTTGTCAAATATTTGTGAAACAATAAAATAATTTTTCCCTATTAAAGACCATTTCTGGCCTTACGAAAAAGCTTTTAATGAAAGTATGAAAATAACTTCTAAAATTATATTTTTGTGGTTTATGGGAGTACTATATCAAATATGATTCAAATATACCATTTGAAATATTTTTCACAACCCAAATCAAGTACTTGCAGAGCAAACCTCAATTCAGGGGTTTTTGGAAAACTAATTTTAGAAAATACTTTTTGGCCAAATTATTTTTGTAAGAAAATACTATATTGCTCTATACACATGGCATGATCATTGGGCAGAAGCTTGGGGCAAGGAGATGAGGTATAGAAGGTGGAGTTGTGTTGACTTTAAAGAGCACTTGAAAAACACAGAGAGAAAACCTACTCCAAATAAAAAGTCAAATAATACAAAAGTTTTTGTCAAACCACATTTTATCATGATTTATCATCTTAAGTGTTGTGCCATGAAAATCAGGGTGTGACAGTTGATCAACAAAACATACATCAAGTGAATCACGTGATATCCCGTTGTCACCACAGATACGCACGGCAAGACATACATCAAGTGTTCTCAAATCATTAAAGACTCAATCCGATAAGATTACTTCAATGGGAAAACTCAATCCATTACAAGAGAGTAGAGGGGGAGAAGCAACATAAGATCCAACTATAATATCAAAGCTTGCGATACATCAAGATCGTGCCAAATCAAGAACACGAGAGAGATCATACACATAGCTACTGGTACATACCCTCAGCCCCGAGGGTGAACTACTCCCTCCTCGTCATGGAGAGCGCCGAGATGATGAAGATGGCCACCGGTGAGGGATCCCCCCTCCGGCAGGGTGCCGGAACAGGGTCCCGATTGGGTTTTGGTGGCTCTGGAGTTTTTGCGGCGGCGGAACTCCCGATCTAATATCTGTTCTGGAAGTTTTAGGGTACGTGGAGTTATATAGGCGGAGGAAGCACGTTAGGGGAGCCACGAGGGCCCCACGAGGCAGGGGGCGCGCCCTAGGGGGGTGGGCGTGCCCCCACCCTCGTGGCTTCCTTGTTCCTTCCTTAACATGGGGTCCAAGTCCATCCGGTGGCTTTCGTTCCAAAAATAAATTATCTAGTTGATTTCGTTCCGTTTACACTCCGTTTGATATTCCTTTTCTTCGTAACACTGAAATAGGCAAAAAAAAAGCAAATCTGGGCTGGGCCTCCGGTTAATATGTTAGTCCCAAAAGTAATATAAAAGTGAATATTAAAGCCCAATATTGCCCAAAACAGTAGATAATATAGCATGGAGCAATCAAAAATTATAGATACGTTGGAGACGTATCATGAAACAATATCGATTGCCTAATTATTGCTAACTAGAATTTTCTAGTGACAACATAGAACAACAGGAGTGTTGTGTTTAATTTTGGATTTTTTTGGGGTTCGTTTGGAAATTTTTATACATTAACTAGGTTTTCTAGGCATTTTATGTACATAATTCAAATTTTAACTACATGCACATGCTCTAGTGCATATAAATTGGTTAAAAAATCAAATTTGTGTCCTTGGATGCATGCTTAGGTCCCATGCAAGAAATGGGAATGAATTTCAAACACCCAGCCACCGTCACTCGGCCGCAAACATTGAGGTACTTCATTTTTAAATTCTAGTAAATCCAAAACTCATCTAAAATTCATGAAACTTGGCATGCTATCATGGAGCGGCATCAACATGCAGTGCTAAAAAATTTCTCCCATTTGGGGCAGGTTTGGGTATAAGCTTCTCACAAACCAGACCTTCTCACAACAAGCGTGATGGTTTCGGTAGGTAACGTGCCACCTTCGGCGATGAAACGATATATGTTGCCTCTTACTGCTTTCAAAACTTTTCTATTGTCAACATACAACAATAGGAGTGTTGTGTTTAATTTTGTAATTTTTCGTTCTTTGTTTGCACATATTTATACATTAACTGGGTTTTCTAAGAATTTTATGTGTATAATTCAAATTTGAACTACATGCACATGCTCCAGTGCATATAAATTGGTTGAAAAATCAAATTTGTGCCCTTGGTTGCATGCTTAGGTCCCATGCAAGAAATGGGAATGAATTTGAAGCACCCTGCCACAGTCACTCGGCCGATAACATTGAGATACATGATTTATAAATTCTAGTAAATCAAAATTCGTCTGAAATTCATGAAACTTGGCATGCTATCATGGAGCGGTGTCAACATGATGTGGTAAATTTTTTGTCCCATTTGGAGCAGGTTTGGGTATAAGCTTCTCACAAACCAGAGCTTCTCACGACAAGCGTGATGGTTTTGGTATGCAACGTGCCACCTTTGGTGACAAAACGATATGTGTTGCCTCTAATAGCTTTCAAAAAATTTCTAGTGTCAACGTAAAACAACAGGAGTGTTGTGTTTAATGTTGGAATTTTTCGGGGTTGGTTTGGACATTTTTATAGATTAACTGGGTTTTCTAGGCATTTTATGTGCATAATTCAAATTTGAACTACATGCACAAGCTCGAGTGCATATAAATTGGTTGAAAAATCAAATATGTGTCCTTGGTTGCATGATTTGGTCCCATGCAGGAAATGGGTATGAATTTCAAATACCCTGCCACTGTCACTCGGCCGCAAACATTGAATACCTGGTTTTAAAATTCTGGTAAATCCAAAACTCGTCTGAAATTCATGAAACTTGGCATGCTATTATGGAGCGGCATCAACATGTCGTGGTAATATATTTGTCCCATTTGGGGTAGGTTTGGGTATAAGCTTCTCACGAACCAGAGCTTCTCACAACAAGCGTGATGGTTTCGGTAGTGAACGTGCCACCTTTGGGGACGAAACGATATTCGTTGCCTCTTATTGCTTTCAAAAATTTTCTAGTGTCAACATAGAACAACAGGAGTGTTGTGTTTAATTTCGGAATTTTATGGGGTTCGTTTGGACATTTTTATAGATTTACTGGTTTTTCTAGGCTCTTTATGTGCATAATTCAAATTTGAACTACATGCACATGCTCCAGTGCATATAAATTGGTTGAAAAATCAAATATGTGTCATTGGTTGCATGCTTAGGTCCCATGCAAGAAATGCGAATGAATTTCAAGCACCCCGCCACCGTCACTCGGCCGCAAACATTGATATACTTAGTTTATAAATTCTAGTAAATCCAAAACTCGTGTGAAATTCACAAAACTTGGCATGCTATCATGGAGCGGCATCAACATGTCGTGGTAAAATTTTTGTCCCATTTGGGGCAGGTTTGGGTATAAGTTTCTGACAAACTAGAGCTTGTCACAACAAGCGTGATGGTTTCGGTAGGGAACGTGCCTCCTTTAGGGACGAAAGGATATTCGTTGCCTCTTATTGATTTCAAAAAATTTCTAGTGTCAACATAGAACAACAGGTTGTGTTTAATTATTGAATTTTTTGGGGTTCGTTTAGGCATTTTATGCACATAATTCAAGTTTGAACTACGTGAACATGCCCCGGTGCATATAAATTGGTTGAAAAATCAAATATGTGTCCTTCGGTGCATGCTTAGGGCCCATGCAAGAAATGGGAATGAATTTCAAACACCCTACCACCATCACTCGGCCGCAAACATTGAGATACTTGGTTTCTAAATTCTAGTAAATCCAAAACTCGCCTGAAATTCATGAAACTTGGCATGCTATCATGGAGCGGCGTCAACATGCAGTGTAAAAAATTTGTCCCATTTGGGGCAGGTTTGAGTATAAGGTTGTCACAAACCATAGCTTCTCACAACAAGCGTGATGGTTTCCGTAGGCAACGTGCCACCTTTGGCGACGAAACGATATCCTTTGCCTCTTATTGCTTTCAAAAAATTTCTAGTGTCAACATAGAACAACAGGAGTGATGTGTTTAATTTTGTAATTTTTTGGGGTTCGTTTTGACATTTTTATACATTAACTGGGTTTTCTAGGCATTTTATGTGCATATTTGAAATTATAACTACATGCACATGCTCCAGTGCATACAAATTGGTTGAAAAATCAAATTTGTGTCCTTGGTTGCAGGCTTAGGTCCCATGCAAGAAATGGGAATGAATTTCAAACACCCTGCCTCCGTCACTCGGCCGCAAACATTGAGGTACTTGGTTTTTAAATTCTAGAAAATCCGAAACTAATCTAAAATTCATGAAACTAGGCTTGCTATCATGGAGCGGCATCAACATGCGGTGGTAAATTTTTTATCCCATTTGGGGCAGGTTTGGGTATAAGATTCTCACAAACCAGAGCTTCTCACAACAAGCGTGATGGTTTCAGTAGGGAACGTGCCACCTTCAGCGATGAAACGATATCTGTTGCCTCTTATTGCTTTCAATAATTTTCTATTGTCAACATAGAACAACAGGAGTGTTGTGTTTAATTTTGGAATTTTTCGTTGTTTGTTTGTACATTTTTATACATTAACTGGGTTTTCTAGGCATTTTATGTGCGTAATTCGAATTTGAACTACATGCACAGGCTCCAGTGCATGTAAATTGGTTGAAAATCAAATTTGTGCCCTTGGTTGCATGCTTAGGTCCCATGCAAGAAATGGGAATGAATTTCAAGCACCGTGCCACAGTCACTCGGCTGTGAACATTGATATACTTGGTTTCTAAATTCTAGTAAATCCAAAATTCATATAAAAATCATGAAACTTGGCATGCTATCATGGAGCGGCGTCAACATAAAGTGGTAAATTTTTTTATCCCATTTGGAGCAGGTTTGGGTATAAGCTTCTCAGAAACCAGAGCTTCTCACTACAAGCGTGACGGTTTCGGTAGGGAACGTTCCACCTTCGGCGACGAAACAATATTTGTTGTCTCTTATTGCTTTCAAATTTTTTTATTGTCAACATAGAACAACAAGAGTGGTCAGTTTAAGTTTGGAATTTTTCGTGGTTTGTTTGGACATTTTTATTCATTACTGGGTTTCTTGGCATTTTATGTGCATAATTCAAATTTGAACTACATGCACATGCTCCAGTGTATATAAATTGGTTGAAAAATAAAATTTGTGCCATTGGTTGCATGCTTAGGTCCCATGCAAGAAATGGGAATGAATTTCTAGCATACTTCCACAGTCACTCTGTCGGTGTACTAGAGTAGGGGTACCCTAGTATCCCGAACTCGTGCACGTGCAGTTGCAGCACCCCGCGGCAGGGCTTGCCTAGTGACAGCCAAGATCCTCCGCGGTTCCTTTGGAGCCATTCAATAACAAAGTATTTAAGCCAAGGAAACAAGGCCCCGGCAAGAGGAGTTTGCCGGGAAGGCCACTCAAGGCACACTGAAGACAAGACCCCGGCAAGAGGAGCTTGCCGGGAAGGCTTGGTGAGCGACAAGCTTCCGGCGCGACAAGGATTCGCCATGGCAAGATGCTTGCAGGCGACAACCTCTCTTCGTCTCCGCTCCAGCTCATCCACCAGCGTGTCGCCATGGGGCCATTCGGCGTGCGTGTCAAGAGGTCTGTGCAGCCAGCGGAGAGCAGCGGTAAGCGGCGGACAGGGGTGCCATCGTGGCAGCGGTGGCGCACTGACGGTCCTTTCTCAGACTGTTTAGGCGACATGGACGGGCATTTATTGCCTTTGTCCCTTGCCGTCGAGTTAGGTATAAGACATCAGTACAAAGTAGTTGCACCAACCGCAACTCTTTTTTCCCATTTTGCCCTTGTTTACGTTGCCACCTGTGGTGACCCCTTGAGCCTATAAAAGGAGGCCCATGTGCAACGTAGAGAGGGTTCGGTCCGGCTGGTTCGACTCATTCGAGACTAGAGACACTCAAGCTAGGCTTTGTAGCTCTCATTGCTCCCTATCAAGAACACAAGATAATCGGACAAGCAGCGGTAGGAGTATTATCTCCGGGAGAGCTGCGGCTGGGTAAAACTGCTTTCGTGTGCATCGCCTCGATCTGCTCTTCGTGCAATCTCCGCCCCACCGAACCAAAAGGGACTCGGTCCGCCAGTCCCATAGGTGTTCGTGGGTCACGATCAGCTTCCCCGACATCTTTGGCGCGCCAGGTAGCGGTGCGTCGAGGCTGTGTGAACCTGATCCGGCGTTCACACGAGCAACATCTTCAACAATCTTCATCAACATGCCACCGAAGAAGAAGGCTTCGGCGGCAGCAGAGCCGTCCGCGTCAAACCCACCACCACCGGAGCTAACGAGTGGTGGGGAAGACGCCGGCGGAAGAACGGGCGCCGGCGAGGGAGCTCACGACGCTGCCAAGACTAAGGACAAGGCGGCGCAGACCTCGGCGTCCGTACACGTACCGCGTCCATCTCAGGAGGCGCGAGACCGACAGCGTCATGGTGCTCGCAGCGCCATACGTTCGTTGGGCCAAGATCGAGCTGGTGGATCCAGAGACGCTCAAGAACAGCTCGCACGCCAACAGGCTGGTCCGAGTGGGGCACGGTCGCCTGAACGGGATACTGCTCCTTCTAACATATTTAGAAGTCCGAGCACATCCCCTTCCTCGCACCGTTCGCCATTGCCGCCCACCACTCAAGCGGAAGCTTTGGCGCGAGCTCAACTGCTCCTGGATTACCCTCCGACGGCAGACAAGGTCGACGAATGGAGGGCCACCATTCAAAGTCTCATCGGCTTTGCCAATGGCGACGTTCCGCGGCAACCAAGCACATCGCTGCCGCGGCGGGACGACAAAGGCAAGAGCCGGTGGCGACGATACCTGGGGGTGCAACCACCATGCACTCTCCACCCGAAGACCAAGATCGCCGACTCGTCGGATCCACCTCGGCAATGACTCCACCGCTTCGCCGGATCCACGAGCTCGCCGTGATCAGCGCCAAGTTCTTCAAGAACGGCAACAAGAAGACGCTCGAACCCGCATCGAGCACCGAAGAGAAGCGCGACGTCAATCCGACCAGCGCGCCGGGCCCTCTGTCGACGTGCATGCGCCAGGGGAACCAGGTGACTTGCCGTACGCGGTAGGTTGCCCTGCGTTCACTCGTGAGCTGCGGCAAGTCCAGTGGCCCGACAAGAAAAATTTCAAGCCAGATGTGCCAGAGAAGTATGATGGCAGGACGCATCCATCGGAGTTCCTCAGCATCTACACCATCGCGGTGCAGGCTGCGGGGGGACGAGACGACAAGATCCTCGCCAACTACTTCCCGCTGGTACTCAAGCCCAATGTTAGATCTTGGCTCATGCACTTGCCGGACAGTTCCATATCCTCTTGGGCAGATCTATGCCATCAGTTTGTCGGCGCCTTCACAGGCGGCCACAAACCTCATGGCCAAGAGAGTGACCTTCACCTGCTCGCCCAGAAGGAGGGAGAGTCCTTGCGCAAGTTCATCCAGAGATTCAGCCGTGTGCACTACAACATCCCAGATGTCCACCCTGCCGCGGTGATCAGCGCGTTTCATCAAAACGTGCGGAACCGCAGGATGAGGGAAGAGATGGCAATGTGCAAAGTCAAAGACGTCAGTGAACTGTACGCTCTGGCCGACAAGTGTGCACGCGCTGAAGAAGGGAGGAGACTCCCAGGAGAGAATCTGAACAGGATCGGCGACAAGAGGAGACCGCCCCGGCAAAGAAGAGCCGGCGGCGGAACAACCGAAGGAAGAAGAGCAAAGAGGTACTAGTTGTCGAGCAGTCCGGTAATGGAGGTGGCGCCAAGAAGGCCAAGGTTGGCAGCTCCGGCAAGGAGGTTGCCGCTGACGCCGACTGCAAGCCTGTGGCGGCCGCCGACAAGCAGGACAGCTCCAACAAACAGTACTGCAAGATTCACCGCACCAAGGGCCACGACCTCCAGAGCTGCAAGAAGGTCGAGCAGCTTGTTGAACAGCAGAAGGCTGAGTATGAGCGGCGAGACAAGGAGAAGGCCCAGGAAGGTGCTGGGGCAGCCAGAAGAAGCGACCGGCGGGGAGGGCGCCAGCAGCAAGGCCAAGCAGCGGCAAGGAGACAGACCTCCCTCGGCGCGACAAGGATGAATCTGACGATGACGATGAAGATATGGAGGACGATGAAGCTGATGAGCAGGAGTTTCAGAAAGCCACGGAGGTCCTCTGCGTTGACGGCGGTGCTTCTCTGCATACCTCACACCGCCAACTCAAGCAATGGATGCGGGAGGTTAATGTAGCAGAACCATCCGTAGAGTCGCGCAGGCCTTTGAAATGGTCCAGCATGCCTATCATCTTTGATATTGAGGACCACCCTGATCGCATAACTGCGGTCGGGTGCTTGCCGATGTTGGTCTCACCAACTATCCGCAACCTCAAGTTCACCAAGATGCTAGTTGACGGTGGGGCCGGATTAAACCTGATCTCGTCCACAGTGCTCCAGAAGCTTCAGATCCCTGACAGCGAGCTCGAAGAGACTGGCACATTCCAAGGAATCAACCCAGGAAGGAGCAAGCCGAAGGGGAAGATCACACTGCTAGTAACATTTGGCAGCGAACTAAACTTCAGGACTGAGAGGGTCACGTTTGACGTCGCTGATTTTCCATTGTCTTACAATGGAATACTCGGCCGTCCAGCGCGCGCCAAGTTCATGGCAGCCTCTCATTATGCATACAACTTGCTCAAGATGCCCGGCCCGATAAGTGTCATTTCTGTCCATGGCGACAAGAAGGATGCTCTTATCTGCGCCGACAAGATATACCGGGAAGCAGCAGCTGCAACAGATAGCAAATCACTTGCCGCTGAAGCTCCCGGGGGGAAGAAGAAGACCAAGTCCGGCAAGAGCTCTGATGCCCACTCCGGCAAGCGCGCCTCTTGGTGCTGCGCTACCGTCGAGGACGCACCATCGAGCTCCACCGGCAAGTGCAAGAAGACGATGGCAGCTCCGCCAAAGACCAAGAAGGTGCCGCCAAGGAGGGCGGCGCTGGTGGTACCTTCACCATCATTGCCACTCTCGACCCTAAATCTGAAGGCGCTCGTTGCTTTCCCTACGGCGAATGTCGGCGTGTTTGCATGGCAACCGTCGACATCCCGGTGTTCCTGAAAGTAATTGAGCATCACCTGGCTGTCTGTCCTCATGCACGCCCGTCAAGCAAAAAGTCGAAAACAGGCGGTGGGCGCCAAGAATTCATAGCGAAGAGATCAAGAAGTTGGAAGCAGCAGGCCTCGTCGGAGAGTGCTCCATCCCCACGTGGTTGGCCAATCCGGTAGTTATGCGAAAGGAAAATGGGAAATGGAGACTCAGACGACTTCACATATGTTAATAAAGCTTGTCCCAAAGACCCATTTCCTTGCCGCGTATCGACCAGATTGTTGACTCCACGGCTGGATGTGATTTGCTTTCATTTCTTGATGCATATTCAGGATATCATCAGATCTTCATGGCAGAAGAGGATGAGGAGAAAACCGCATTCATCACCCCATGTGGCACATACTGCTTTATACGGATGCCTTTTGGGCTAAAGAATGCTGGTTCAACGTTTGCAAGAGTAGTCCATGACGCTTTTGAGTCGCAAATGCACAGAAATGTAGAAGCTTACATGGATGACATAGTGGTCAAGAGCAAGGACAAAGCAACTCTGGTTCAAGATTTAGACGAGACCTTTGCAAATCTGCGCAAGATCAACCTCAAGCTCAACCCCGAGAAGTGCGTGTTCGGAGTCCCTTCCGGCAGGCTTCTCGGGTTCTTTGTGTCTCAGCGAGGAATTGAAGCGAATCCCGACAAGATCAAGGCCATTGAGCAAATTGAAGCACCAAAGCGCGTCAAGGATGTACGAAGACTTGCCGGTTGCGTGGCTGCTCTCAGCAGGTTTATCTCTAGGTCTGCTGAGCGCACCCTGCCATTTTTCAAGATTTTGAAAAAGGCAGGTCCAATGAAATGGACTCCCGAAGTGGAGGCTGCGCTGCAGGACTTAAAGAGGTACCTGTCCTCTACTCCAATACTTGTCACACCTAGGCCACAAGAGAAGTTGCTGCTATATATAGCGACAACTAATCAAGTGGTTAGTGTTGCGTTAGTAGCGGAAAGGGAGACAGATGATGAGCCGGCAACCAAGGCAGATACATACAGCGACAAGTAGGGGGCTTCACCGACGAGCTCTGGTCCCGACAAGGACGGGTCTGCGCAGGATTGCGAGAAGATGCAGAAAAGGATGGTGCAGCGCCCAGTCTACTTTGTCAGTTCTCTTCTGCAGGGGGCTAGGTCAAGGTACTCTGGTGTGCAGAAATTGCTTTTCGGCCTCCTCATGGCCTCGAGAAAGCTGCACCATTACTTCCAAGCACATGAGATAACAGTCGTCACTCGCTTTCCGCTGAAGAGGATCTTGCAAAACCGGAAGCAACAGGCAGGATTGTCGGTGGGCCTTTGGGCTGTCAAGCTTTAGCCTCAAGTTTGAAAGCACTTCAACTATCCAAAGCGAGCACCGGCAGAATTCATAGCATAATGGGCGCCAGCATAAGATGAAGAAATTCTAGAGACGAGCATCCCGTCAAGGAGGCAAGTAAAGAGTGGCTGATGTACTTTGAAGGTGCCTTCTCTGCAAGGCGCCCGGTGCGGCGTCTTGCTTATCGCACCCACCGGAGAGCACCTCAAGTACATAGTCCAAATGCACTTTCCCAAGGAGCAAGCAACAAATAATACTGCAGAGTATGAAGGTTTGCTTGCCGGTCTCAGAATTGCAGTAGACCTTGGGATCAAGAAGCTCATTGTCAGGGGTGACTCGCAGCTTGTCGTCCGCCAAGTAAACAAAGATTATCAGAGTCCGTTGATGGAAGCCTACGTTGATGAAGTGAGAAAGCTAGAAGAACACTTTGACGGTCTACAAATGGAACATGTTCCGAGAGCTCAGAATGATATTGCTGATGGCCTGTCAAAGTGCGCCGCACTCAAGTTACCTGTGGAACCAGGAATTTTTGTGCTCAAGCTGACTCAACCGACTGTAACGCCATCAACTGGGCAGAACAAGAAGAGGAAGTTGATCTCTGGTGACTATTTCCCGGCGGAGCTTCCCGAAGACGCCGCCGCGAAGGTCCCCAAGTTCAACACCAAAAGTGCTGAGGAGCAGTCTGCTCCGACAAACCCCAGGGTTTGTTTCGTTGAAGCAGACGCTCCCGAAAAGTTTTGCTCAGGCAAGCTTGTCAGGGAACAACAAGCTCCGGCCGAGCCACAAGTTCTTGCCGTGGAAGCTGATGTTCCCGCAGCAGCAGATGTGCCTTTAGTCCTTGTTGTCGAGCCACAAGCTCCAACATGGGCGCAGCAGATCGTCCATTTCCTTTGGACAGGAGAACTTCCCGAAGAGCAAGAAGAAGTGGAAAGAGTAGCCCGGCAGTCAAGTATGTACCAGTTTGTCGACAGACACTGCATGCGAGAAGAAGACTCAACGGAGTGAAATTGAAGTGTATTCACGGAAAGATGGACAAAAGCTGTTGGCGAGAGATACGGAGGCATATGTGGTCACCACATTGGCGCAGAACACTTGCCGCAAAGCTTTCCGGCAAGGTTTCTTCGGCCGACAGCCCTCCGTGATGCAATCGCACAAGTAACCAAGTGTGAAGCGTACCAGTTCCATTCCAAGCAGATACACCAGCCAGCTCAAGCTCTCGGACGATCCCTTTATCCTGGCCATTTTCGATGCAGGGGCTCGACATCCTCGGCCCCTTTCCCGAGCTGTCGGGGCTTTGAGTACTTGTACGTCGCAACCGACAAGTTCACAAAGTGGCCGGAAGTGGAGGCAGTGAGGAAGGTGATAGCACAGTCAGCAGTCAAGTTCTTCACGTCAATTGTTTGCCATTTTGGGATTCCTAACCGGATCATCACCGACAACGGCACACAATTCACGAGCCGCACCTTCATGCAGTACGTCCAAGATCTTGGCGCCAAGGTCTGTTTTGCTTCTGTTGCTCATCCGAGAAGCAACGGTCAAGCAAAAAGGGCAAATGCTGAAGTGCTGCGAGGGCTCAAGACCAGAACTTTCGACAAGCTGCACAAGTGCGGAAGAAACTGGATTGAGGAGCTGCCGGTGGTTCTTTGGTCAATCAGGACGACACCGTCGAGCCAGCGCCGGACACCTTTCACTCTAGTATATGGGCAGAGCAGTTCTCCCCACGGAACTTGTATACGGATCACCTCGAGTACTCGCTTATGATGAGCTTGAGCAAGAGCAGCTGCGACAAGGCGACGACCTGCTCCTTGAGGAGGATCGTCTTGAGCTCTTTGTCGAGCTGCTCGTTACCAGCAAGCTTTGCGCCGCTACCATAGCCGCAAAGTTAGTGCCGAAGTTTCGAGGAAGGCGACCTTGTTCTTGGCGCGTTCAATCCGCCAAGAATTCCAACAAGTTGGCCTTGAAGGGAAGGCCCTTATCGGGTGAAAAGAGTCACTAGGCTCGGCGCTGTCCGCCAGAGACCGAAGATGGAATTCGGTGAGCAACTCCTGGAACATTGAGCATCTTCGTAAGTTTTACCCATAGGGCGCGGTTGCCGGAACCTGTTCCGGCAACCACCTTTTGTACAAGTCTTGCCGAAGTTGCATGTAATCCTTTGTACAAAGCCGGGCGCAGACCCCGTGCATCAGTAAAGCCCATGTGTTGCGCACAAATTGTCAATTTCATGCTTTCATAATCATTTTGCACGTGTTATCTGACATTTTGTGCAGCATCCACACCCGGTAAGCAATAACGAGCCACTAGGCTCCATAACTTTATTTTCTCTTCTTTCTTCTCAAAAGAAAGGAAGGTTCCTTCGCCCACAAGTTAGCCGGGGAGGAGAAGATAATGGTGTGGGCATAGCGTCGCTCGAGGAAGTTTCGCCTTACCAGGAAGCAAACGACTGAAAAGCTAAGTTGCTAAAGTTCAAGCAATCAGTTTTTAAAATTTTAAGTTATCTTCCTCGAACGATAGTACTTTGTATGGAAAACCATGCGGCGGAGGAACCAACTCGTAGCTAGTTTGCACCCTTACTTTGTTTGAGTCCGCTCAACAACTTAAGTGAGCTGCAACTAGTTGCGACAAGGTTACTTGTCGGGGCGGCACCGCCAACGAAGGTCTTGACGTTCCGCACTCAGCGCTTCATGACAAAAGGTGCCAGCCGACAAGTTCCCTAAAAGCGTGGGGCACAAACATACAAAGGAAGGAATCAAGTAAAGGAAATAACATTGCAATCATTGCCTAAGATAGAGTATATTACAAAATAACTTGTCGTAGATCTAGTAAATTGTTCTCTTAAACATGATCAGCAGCGACAAAGGAAAGATAAAATGGACGGCCTAGTCTACACAGTCGCCATCAACTCGCTTGATCTTGCCCACCCTGTCCACAATGGGTGCGACAAGGGCTTTGAGCAACTCCACGTCGGCATTCGGCGGCAAAGATTTGAGGACGCCGTCGAGGTTGAGGCCTGGATTGCGGAAGGACACCTTCATCAACACCTTACGGAGGCTCTGCGCGAGATCCGGCGCGATTCCTCGGCCAGCTGCTTCGGGATCTCTTCCGGAGCCAGCTGGAGAGCCGTCCCACGCCCTTGAGGAACATGTTGAGCTTGGCGCTGGGTTGGGCGCTCGTCGGAGGAGTACCGAGATCCACCATCCCCAGCTCCATCAGCTCCTTGTCAATGGCAGCGGCGATATTCACAAGACCTTGATCGAGCTCCACATTATCCACGAAGGTGCTCTGGCGGCGAGCGTATTCGCCAACAGCTCCTCGTTGGCCTTGATCTTTCTAGCAGACCCACCTCTCGCTCCTTGGCACCGTCCAGCGTCTCCATCAGGGTGGTCAGCTTCAGCTCAAGATCCGCCTTGGAGTCCTTGGCGGCATCGAGCTCTTTGATCCTTTCAGCGAGACCGCCCTGCAACTCACCAAGGGTGTAGGCATCCTTCTCGCGCTCGTGCTTCAGCGCAGCGACCTCTTCGCCGCTCTTCTGCAGACTGGCCTCCAGCTGCGTTACCTTTGTTTCCAATTCCTTCTTGGCGGTCTCAGCAGCTGCAGCAGCGTCTTTTGCTTCCTTGAGAGCTCCGCCAAGTGACTGCTCGCGCTCGGCAAGCTCTTCCTCATAGCTGTCAAGGTTGATCTTCCGCTTCGCCAGCCTTTCGCCTTCTTCTTGAGATAGCTTCTCGCCGGCAAGCCGTTGCTGCTCCTCGACCTCAGCCTTCTCAAGAATGAAGGTTGTGCGCTCTTCAGCACGTTGCCTCCGCTCTTCTGCCACGTCCCGGAGAGTTTCTTGGTTGGCACACTGGAGCTCATCTGCGCGCTTCTCCATATCTGCTCCCGCCCTCGCGACAAGCGCTTCCCGGGACTCCAGCTTGGCTTGTCGGGCGCGGTAGAGCGACAGCAGCTTCTTCAGCAGCTGCTCCTCCTCAGACTCGCCGCTGCTGCTGCTTGGCGCGTCAACCAGCGACAGCCCAGCGGAGGCGAGCAGCTCTTCGTCGAAGGTCTCTCACTCGACCGGCGCTCTGGAGCTCGACGCCCATGGGAGCTTGATGAAGACGCCGTCGCCGGCCTTCAGATAGGCGCCGGGCTGGGGCTCTTGAACTGGCAGCTGCATCGGTGGCGAGAGGATCGGCGGTCGGTGTAGCGCTGGCGCTCCTGCGGCCTCGGGGTCGTCGATCGATCGCCAGACCCTCGCCAGACCTTTGCGGCGGCAGCCTTGGCGGCCTCTTCGCCAAGCGGACCCGCCGGAGCCAGCCTCTTCTTCCATGGTGGCGGCGTCGTCGGTGTTGCCGTCTGCGCCCCTCCTCGCCAGGCGACCTCGGTCTCCATCGGATCTGCGGCAGATGGATCTTACGATCAGAAAAAGAAAGAACAGTCAAGCAAATGTTCAAAAAGAAAAACAGAAGAAAAAGAACCCAAGGGAAATTTTCAAGTAAGAAGATTACCTGCGATGGGATCTGTAGCCGCGGTCTCCACCACCGGAGGGTCGTCGGTACTGCTCCTTGTCGGAGGAACTTCCCTTGTCGGAGAAGCCTCCCTTGTCGGAGAGCGCTCCCTTGCTGGAGAATTCTCCCTTGGCGGTGTAGTTGAAGCAGACGGAATTTCGGGAGCGACTTCCGGGCCTTCCTGATGAGGCTTCTCTGCTCCTACACAAATCAACAAGTCAGATATCAGCAAGGAAGGAGCACCCATGCACACCTAACCGTAAGAAATAAACCAAATACTTACGCTGGGGGCTGTGCTGGGGGCTGCTCTGAGGAAGAGTTGCCGGGTCCGGCAAGGGAGTCTCAGACGCACCTCCTGTTGCCGCGGGGGGATCGTCTTCGATGACAACCACCGGGGTCTTGGCTCTCTTCGACGCTCTCTGAGCCAGCGTCCTAAAAAAGGAAAGAGTTCAGAATGAAGCAAATCAGATACAAGACAAAGCAACCAAATTGAAGAAATACAAGCACAGCATAGAAGCTTACTCTTCTTCTTCTGCCTCGTCGGAGCTGAGCGCGGAGAGATCAAATTCCGGCTCGCCTCCTGTGCAAAGAGGTGGAGGAGTAGGCTCCCTCGAACGCTTGGCGGGGGTGGCGGCGGCGGCCTGAGAGGATCCCGCCTCAGTCGTTGCAGCAGTGTGGGGTGCTCCCGCGGCAACAGGGCTTGCCGCGGTGGAGCGCGTCGCACGGCGCTGCGGCTGTTGGCCCGTCTGCCGTCCCGTCACTTCCCCGGCCTTGCAGAGGCGCCTTCTTGGTGGAGCTGGGGGCTCCGCTCGCGGCAAGCTGCTTGAAGGCGTGGAGGAGGCGCCCTCGACAGGCTCGCTCGGCTCGGCTTCGGGCTCGACCCTCACCTCCTCGCCGGCAAGCTCTTCTCGACCGGCAAGGCTTGCCGCCTCCGCTGCCTCTGCCTCCTCCAAGGTGAACCCGAATTCGCCAGCGGCAGCAGCTGCTGCTGCCTCCTCCAGCCTGGTGGCGATGCGCTGCAGCTCGGCGTCGGTGGTGTCGCGGGTGTGTCACTTCTGCTCGTCGGGGCGGATCGGCACTTCTTCCAAGCTGTCGAAGAACTGCTGCACGACGTCGTCGGCGGGCTCTTGCCAGGTTGGGACGATTCCATGGGAGTCACACAAGGGCATCATGGCGCGGATGCGGTCGAGCGAAGAATTGTTGCACAATGGGACGACCCCCCTCGGCAACATAAACCACTCGGGGTGATCGGCGTCATGCTTGAACAGCTCCAGCAGCATTGCATCCAGCTCCAAGACGGTGAAATTCCAATTGAGGCCCGGCACAGCCTCATAATATCCGCCGGTTTTGGAACTCCCAAGCAGGTCTCCTCCTCTCCTGCAAGAAGCGTCTGGCGGCGAAGAAATCTCGCCAATGGCGCCTCTGATGAGTCCGGCATGCCTGAGGCGCAAGATCCGGGTCACGGCAATCTTCAACCTAGCATCCTCCGGCGCCAAGTTGCTTCAATCGTTGCCGCGCACTATGGGAGTTTGGCGCTGGGCAGTGAAGGGCTGCGGGTTCTCCTCAATGATCCAACACCAATCGACTCTCCATTCCTCCCACTTGCTGCGAAGCTCTCCTTCCAGATAGGATTCCTTCTTGCCGATCCTGGAGATCCAAGCAATCCCTCCGGCAAGTGGCTCTCCTCTCTCTACGCGGGGCATGAAGAAGTGGCGGAAAAGGGCTACATTTGGGTGGACTCCGACAAAGTTCTCGCAGAGGTGTGCGAAAACCGCCATGGTCAGGACAGCGTTGGGGGTGAAATCAAGGAGGCGAAACCTGTAGGTGTTCATGACGTCACAAAAGAACTCAGAAAAGGCGGCGAGCCCGCATAGAAAAGAGCACGAAGAAGGGTACCCGGCGAACCGACTACGATCGCGGCGGCTGAGATTACCCTCGTGCGTGGATGCGCCTGCGTTTGTCGACCGAAGAGGTAGTAGCCTCCTCTCGGCTCCTTTGCGTCGAGCTGGGGGTCGAAGAGGGCCCGCTCCTTGCGCAGCGCCGCGAGCCGCTGTGCCTCGGCCGACTTCACGCCCTTCCCCTTGTCGGCTTTCGAAGCCATGGCGGAGGCGGTGGAGGAGGCCGACAGCGTTGATGGCGCTGGTGGTGATGGGGGGGCGGAGCGTTGCTCTCTTCGGACCAGAGGAGAAGGGGGGAGCAACGGTGGTTTTTCGAGATGGGACAGCAATGGCAAGGTGGGCAACCTGCCCCTGATTCCCCTGTTTATAAGGAGGGAGAGGGGGCAGACGTTCCGCTTTTCCAATTAAAGAAACCCCCACGATCTCTCCCACGACGCCACGTCCGGAGCGTGCCGTTCGTGGGGGCGTGGTGGGTCCGAGCCCGATAACGGCGTGATCTGGGCAGCGCGTGCCCGTGCACTTTTTGGGCCTGGCCCAACAGTGCTCGGCACTGCAGTGTGTAACCCAGCCGAGGCTCTGTCCGGTGTACTAGAGTAGGGTACCCTAGTATCTCGAACTTCGTGCACGGTGTAGTTCAGACACCCAGCGGCGGGGCTTGCCTAGTGACCGCCAAGATCCTCCATGTTCCTTTGGAGCCATTCAAGAACAAAGTATTTAAGCCAAGGAAACAAGGCCCGGCAAGAGGAGCTTGCCGGGAAGGCGACTCAAGGCACATCAAGACAAGACCCGGCAAGAGGAGCTTGCGGGAAGGCTTGGTGGCGACAAGCTTCCGGCGCGACAAGGATTTGGCAGCGGCAAGATGCTTGCCGCGGCGAGCAACCTCTCCTCGTCTCGCTCCAGCTCATCCACCAGCGTGTCGCCATGGGGCCATTCGGCGTGCGTGTCAAGAGGTCTGTGCAGCCAGCGGAGAGCAGCGGTAAGCGGCGACGGCGGGGTGCCATCGTGGCAGCGGTGGCGCACATGACGGTCCCTTTCTGCCTTGTTTAGGCGACATGGGCGGGCATTTATTGCCTTTGTCCCTTGCCGTCGAGTTAGGTATAAGACATTGTACAAAGTAGTTGCACCAACCGCAACTCTTTTTCCCATTTTCCCTTGTTTACGTTGCCACATGGTGACCCTTGAGCCTATAAAAGGAGGCCCATGTGCAGCGTAGAGAGGTTCGGTCCGGCTGGTTCGACTCATTCGAGACTAGAGACACTCAAGCTAGGCTTTTTAGCTCTCATTGCTCCCTAGCAAGAACACAAGATAATCAGACAAGCAGCAGTAGGAGTATTATCTCTCCGGAGAGCTCCGAAGCTGGGTAAAACTGCTCGTGTGCATCGCCTCGATCTGCTCTTCGTGCAATCTCCGCCCCCCACCGAACCAAAAGGGACTCGGTCCGCCAGGTCCCATAGGTGTTCGTGGGTCACGATTAGCTTCCCCGACACCCTCGGCCGCAAACATTGAGATACTTGGTTTCTAAATTCTAGTAAATCCAAAATTCATCTGAAATTCATGAAACTTGGCATGCTATCATGGAGCGGCGTCAACATGAAGTGGTAAATTTTTTGTCCCATTTGGAGCAGGTTTGGGTATAAGCTTCTGACAAACAAGAGCTTCTGACGACAAGCATGATGGTTTCGGTAGGGAACGTGCCACCTTTGGCGACGAAACGATATCGATTGCCTAATTATTGCTAACAAAAAATTTGTAGTGACAACATAGAATAACATGAGTGTTGTGTTTAATTTTGGAATTTTTTGGGGTTTCTTTGGAAATTTTTATACATTAACTGTGTTTCCTAGGCATTTTCTGTACATAATTCAAATTTGAACTACATGCACATGCTCCAGTGCATATAAATTGGTTGAAAATCCAAATTTGTGTCCTTGGATGCATGCTTAGGTCCCATGCAAGAAATGGGAATGAATTTCAAACACCCTGCCACCGTCACTCGGCCGCAAACATTGAGGTACTTGGTTTTTAAATTCTAGTAAATCCAAAACTCATCTAAAATTCATGAAACTTGGCATGCTAGCATGGAGCGGTATCAACATGCAGCGCTCAAAAATTTGTCCCATTTGGGGCAGGTTTGGGTATAAGGTTCTCACAAACCAGAGCTTCTCACAACAAGCGTGATGGTTTCAGTAGGTAACGTGCCACCTTCGTCGATGAAACAATATATATTGCCTCTTATTGCTTTAAAAAAATTTCTATTGTCAACATAGAACAACAGGAGTGTTGTGTTTAATTTTGTAATTTTTTGTTGTTTGTTTGGACATTTTTATACATTAACTGGGTTTTCTAGGCATTTTATGTGCATAATTCAAATTTGAACTACATGCACATGCTGCAGTGCATATAAATTGGTTGAAAAATCAAATTTGTGTCCTTGGTTGCATGCTTAGGTCCCATGCAAGAAATGGGAATGAATTTCAAACACCCTGTCACTGTCTCTCGGCCGCAAACATTGAGGTACCTGGTTTTTAAATTCTAGTAAATCCAAAACTCATCTAAAATTTCATGACACTTGGCATGCTATCATGGAGCGGCATCAACATGCCATGGTAAATTTTTTGTTCCATTTGGGGAAGGTTTGGGTCTTAGCTTCTCACAAACCAGAGCTTCTCACAACAAGCGTGATGGTTTCGGTATGGAACATGACACCTTTGGGGACTAAACGATTGTAACACCCCGGATACAACTTTCCATATTCGTAACTCCGACTCTTGCCTTTTCCGGAGATGCGATGTTTTATTTTCTCCGTGGTTGGGTTTTTGTCTTTTGTTTTGCAGTTTGTTCATGTCATGCATTTCTTCTCATCGCATCATGTGCATTGCATCTGCATGTTTTCTTAAAACTCGTAGCCGTTTGTAGTTGCTGCTTCTCTCTTTGTCTTCGTCGACCTGTTGTCAGACCGCTTGTCCTTGTTGGACCCCTCTTTTCTCTCTTTCTCCGAGACCAACAAAACCCCCTTGCCCCCTTGCTTTCGTTGGCCGTCCCGAGACCAACCGTGTAAGCGTTCCCCTCTTGTCCAGCCACCGACCCCCCCTCTTTCGTGCGTCCGAAAACTGCCCCGAACCCGACCCGGGCTTTCGTTACCGATGGGTTCGGATCATCCCCAAACGTCTACAAAACATCACCGTTTTCTTTGTTGGGCTCTCCCTAGCCTATTTTTCCCGACCGTCCGTTTTTGATCAGAGGGACCAAATACCCGTATCTAAATCCAGTGCTATATATACAGACCAATCCCTAGGCAGCAACCCTAAAATCTAGGGACTTTGTCCCTTCACCCGCCGCCGCACTCCCCACCAAATCTTCCCCTCGGGATCCCCTCCCGATCCAGACCACCAAACCAGCAGCCCCGATCCAACTCCTCCGCCCTGCTGGACCAGAAGCCATGTATGGCCTCGTCACCTCGCCGCTCCAGCCTCGCCGGAGATGAGTTCCCCGCCGTGCCCTGCTCCTTTTCCCCTCCTGGTTCTGTCTTCTCTCTCTCACGCTGCTCTCTCTCTCTCTGTTGTCTTCACAGCGCCGTCATGGATGTCCTCCAGCTCCCGCATGTTGCGTCGTCGTGACCCCGGCGACCTCCCGCGTCCGGGATCCGGCCACCACGCGCCACAGCCCCTCGGCCTCGCCAGACCTCCTTCCTCCGGAGCCCCGCTGACGCCTCGTCTCCAACCACCACGGACTGCCGCGCCGCCCCTCCGCGACAAGCTCCGCCGCCGCGCCATCTTCAGGCGCTCGAGCACGAGCTCACCCGCGCCTCGTCTTCCTCCTCGTCGCGCGGGTCCAGGAGGCGCGCCGCGCAGCCGGTCGCCGCGTTGACCGCGCCCCTCCTCGTCGCCATGGATGCTTCGCGCCGTCGCCACCGGTCACGTCCCTTGCCAAATCCGGTGACCTTCGCCTCGGATCCGCCGGCGACGCCCCGTTCTGGGTCGTCCCCGCCTCAAGTTGCGGCGCCCTCGCGGTCGCGCCTCCACATGCCCCGCAGCCCCATCGCGTCGCCGGCCTACGCCCGCTTCGCTGAGCAGCGCCTCGTCGGTCCTCGCTTCGCGTTGACGCGCCAAGTCCTCGACCGACCGCCTTGCGACTGAGCCACCTCCCCTTCGTTAGATCCGGCCCAGCCGCTCCTCTGCTTCGGCCTGGCCGCATCCAGCCACGCCGACTCCAGCCTCCTGCTCCACCGAAGCGGGCCGAAGCCCATGGGTGAGGCCCAGCGCGCCTCCTCAACCCCCAATGGCCTCACCTCCGAGCCGGGCCTTGGCCCAGGGTGAGCAGACCCCTTCCCCTCCCCTGTGCACTATTTGGGCTAGACAGATTCGGCCTGTGTAGTTTTTTTCCCAGATCTGCGATTTAACTTTATCCAGTGCATTTCAGATTTTGCAGAAAAGTCCTTGCACTTCATGCTTATAATAACTCATGATCTGTGCATCATATGTAAAAACTTTATATATGTAAAATGCTCAGAAAATTGTGTAGATTAATAATATGTCATTTTCATCTATGTTTAAATTGTTTCACTTGCTGTTTATTTAAATTTGCTAATATGCCATGTTAAAATGATTTAATTCATAACTAAATAACCGTAACTCGGAATTAAATGTTCTTTATATGTAAATGGGGTGGAAAAATGCCCAGTTTAACATGGTCCACTTAATTTTGCTGTTTAACAACATTAAAATTGTGTATAGGGCAGAACAGTACCGAATCTAAAATATTGCTCATGGGGATTTTCCGGAATTGTTGTTTCTTATTTCCGGCCTCATTTAAACTTGCCTAAATAGTTAGTTTAATTATGCTTTACCACTTGCCATGTTTAAAAACATTTAATATTGTTGAGTACCTAACCGAGATTAAACTAAATATTTGATGTGGTGTTTTGTCAATATGCAACTCGTTGCATATTGAGCTCCACTTAATTTGTAGTATTGTTTGTTGCACTTTGCCATGCCATGCCTCTTTAAAAACCGGACATGCATCATACTTGATTGTGCATCATGCCATGTTTATGCTTGTGCATTTATCATGTTGTTTGTTTCTTTCCGGTGTTGCTTCTCGGTTCCGGTAATGTTGCGATTGTGAGGATTCGTTCGACTACTTCCGTTCGTCTTCTTCATGGACTCGTTCTTCTTCGTAGCGGGATTTCAGGCAAGATGACCGCTACCCTGGATCTCACTACTATCATTGCTATGCTAGTTGCTTCGTTCTATCGCTATGCTGCGCTACCTATTACCTGTTTATCAAGCCATCCCAAATTGCCATGTCAGCCTCTAACCTTTTGCACCCTTCCTAGCAAACCGTTGATTGGCTATGTTACCGCTTTGCTCAGCCCTCTTATAGCGTTGTTAGTTGCGGTGAAGATGAAGTTTGTTCCTTGTTGGAACATGGAGATGTTGTTCCTTGTTGGAACATGTTTACTTGTTGGGATATCACAATATATCTTATTTAATTAATGCATCTATATACTTGGTAAAGGGTGGAAGGCTCGGCCTTATGCACGGTGTTTTGTTCCACTCTTGCCGCCCTAGTTTCCGTCATATCGGTATTATGTTCCCAGATTTTGCGTCCCTAACGCGTCGGGTGATTTATGGGACCCCTTGACAGTTCGCTTTGAATAAGACTTTTCCAGCAAGGCCCAACATTGGTTTTACATTTGCCTCACCTAGCCTTTTTCCCTTGGGAGTCGCGCATCCCGAGGGTCATCTTTATTACCCCGGGCCAATGCTTGTCTAAGTGTTGGTCCAAACTAAAGCCACTTGCGGTGCCGCCCGAGGCAACTTGGGGTATCGTCGGTTGCCGTCGTAGTGTTCATCCGGTCGTGGCACGAGGCGAGATCTGTGCGGCTACTATCGAGGTGTCGGCACGCCGGAGGTCTTCTGGACTCGTTTTATTGCTGTGAAATGTCTTGTAGCCGGATTCGAGACTGATCGAGCTTCCGGGAGAAGGTCTATTCGCCGTTGATCGCGAGAGCTTATCATGGGCTAAGTTGGGACACCCTGCAGGGTTTGAACTTTCAAAGCCGTGCCCGCATGTTATGTGGCAGATGGGAATTTGTTAATGTCCGGTTGTAGAAAACCCGAAGTTGATCTTAATTAAAATACACCAACCGTGTGCGTAACCATGAGTGTCTCTTTTCGGGGTTGATCGAGAGGAGAACACGGTTTCTTGGGTTATGTCTGACGTAAGTAGGTGTTCAGGATCACTTCTTGATCATTACTAGTTGACGACCGTTCCTTTGTTTCTCTTCTCGCTCTCATTTGCGTATGTTAGCCACCATATATGCTTAGTCGCTGCTGCAACCTCACCACTTTATCCCTTCCTTTCCTACTTAAGCTTTGCTAGTCTTGATACCCATGGTAATGGGATTGCTGAGTCCTCGTGGCTCACAGATTACTACACCACCAATTGCAGGTATAGGTTATGCGATGATCATGACGCGAGAGCGAAGCTTGTTTGTGTTGGAGTTCTTCTTCGCTTCTTCTTGATCGGGGATAGGTTCGGTCGGCAGCCTGGGCTAGCGGTGGTGGATATTGTTTGAGTTTCTTTATGTTTCATCCGTAGTCGGATGTTGATCTTGTATATGATGTGATGTTGTATTCTTGTGGCATTGTATGCCTTATGTATGTATCCCCACTATTATGTAATGTTGATGTAAAGATATCCACCTTGCAAAGCGTCTTCAAGATGCGCTTCTATCCTTGGTGGGACCATCGAGTTCCTTTGGGATAGGGTCGCATCTTAGGCGTGATAAGTTGGTATCGAGCCTCGACCGACCTTAGGAGCCCCTTGTTTGTTGGCCGTTGTTGAGTCTAGAAGAAAACTATTTTGAGTCTTAGGATTATATATATCGGAGTAGGATTCTTTTTACTCCTCGGTCCCTTAAATCGCTTTGGTGAGGTCTCTGGCGTAGATGTTTTGTCTTTCCTCTCCTCAAATTTCACTAAAATTTTTTTAGGATCACTCGGGTATCTTGAATCGTTCGATGGTTTTGTGGCGAGAACATTGTTCTTGGTGCCTCGACATTTAGGGGTTGTGGCGGTGTCCGGGAGTTGAGCTCCGAGGTGTTGTCGTCACAATTTTATCGTTGCAGATTCGGAATACCTGAGTTTTACCCACATCGAAATCTCTTTTGTGCAGTTGTTGGTGAGATAACCTCGATAGCCCGATCTTGTGGCGAGTCTTGGAGTATTGCCATGACTTGTATAACGGATGTTTTTCAAGGTCGAGGTACACGATTTCGAGGATTTCTTGGTTATGTGTTGACGGATGGATACAATTGGATCTAGGTATTGTTAGTTTGGGTGATATATTTTGTGTCCCTGTATCCCCAACACCAGATTGCATAACCAGAAAGTTTGGGAGTTTATAGGTGGGAATTCAAGTAGCTCCTAGAATATCTTTCCTACAGATGCATGATATGAGATTGGGTAAATCTCTATCATATGTATTTGTTTCGGCTTATTCTGCAAGCCAAATCCTTTGTTTTTGTTTTGTTTTGTGGTATTCGAGTTGCTTCGAAGTCAAATGTTGAATCCATACCTTTCCTAAACGGTGTTCTCATATTTCTATGTGAATACTAATCCTTCTTGATCATCGAGATCGTCATGTTAATTCTTTTTCAACCGGCGTGCTTCTCTTTAAGTGGATCCGATCGTTTTCAACATCTGCGAGATAAATTCTAAGTTTTTTTTTCTTTCTCAACGGTGTTTGTTTCATCCGTCCCAAGTTGTCTTTGTTTTCCCGCCCTCCCACCCTTTTTCTTCAAGGACTCAGATTTCTTAATCATGTATCCTTTTATTTGTGGAAGTCTCTTCATTCTTTTCTTCCAATGTTCTTATCCGGTGATTTTCCATGAAGATGCTCAACAGCTCCAAGTTCATCATCCTTCATTGTTGTTTCTTCTCCGGTGGATCCAATTCAAGCTTTCGATATTCATCATATTCTTTTCCTCGTTTCTAATGCTTTCTCATGCCGATGCACCTCTCAATCATTCACCTTCTCGCTATTCATTTGTTCTGGAGTGTTGAAGATATCTCAGAAGGCTCGTCTTTTCATTCAAGATCCGTTCAAGTTATTTTGAGGTTGTTATCTCATTCAAGCTATTTAATTCAACCGGTGCAATCTCTCTTCAAAATTGTTCAACGGTGTTTTTCTTTTGAGTGGGCCCTAACCCACAGGTCTTTTCCCAGGATCTTACCTGACTCTTCTAATTCTCCTGGAGTTATTCTAAAATTCTTTTCAAAGTTTGACGTAAGAATGAGTTATCATCAGTCAAATGTCCTTCTCCAAAATCTTTCAAATTCTTTTCATTGTTGGTTCAACCTTTCCAATTTTCATCCCGGAGTATCTCAACAATTCATGGTTATGTTTCTCATCGTCATTCTCAACACTTGAAGACTGAAGAAGAGTTTCTCTCAAATCTTGCTCTATTCACTTCAAGATTCATGGTTCTAGTTTGATGCCATCGTATCATAATTGTTTTTGATTGTGGGAATTCTTTTCAACCATCCGGAGCATTTCATGAGTTGTTTCCATTTCTTTCCTCCGAAGGCCATCATGTCATAATTCTTCATTCTCAGCGTGCAGCTCTCGTTCTCCAAATCATACCGATGCATCATTCACATATACTCTAATCAGTTCATGATCTCTTCATTCTCTTGTATCTAAATTCTCTCAAGTATCTTCGTTTTCTTTTCTCAAATTCTTCCCGGTGAATTGTGCCTTTGCTATTTTCATTTTCAATTCTTACGGTGGTTTGTTCAAGAGTTCTCTTCCTTCGTTATCATATAGACTCATTCGTTCCTTCCAATCCTACCGGTGGTTCGTTGAAGACCTTCCCAAGTTTGCGCCATATCTATCTTAATCTTTTCTACGGGAATAAGTAGTATGCCAAATCCATTGCTTGTCATCAATTTAATTTGATGAAGGTTAAGCATACAATAAATCTTATTCTTATTTCCTCGAGGTGATTCAATTCTTTTCTTCCGGAGTTGTTCATGATATCATTTATCGGTTCTAAGTTGTTCATCGTTTCTTCTCCGGAGTTTCAAGTTTTTCTGCATTATCTTGTCGCGAAGCTCCATCTAAATTATTGCAAGGCTTCACCTTGTGTCTTCAACTTCTTTTTCTTTTATCGTCCTTTTATTACCGGAGTTCATCACGAAGGCTCTACATGGTGGTTCATCAAGGATTCTTTTCATTCTTCAATTGTTCTTCAAGATTTCTCTCGGAGTTATGATCCGCCAAGCTATACTCCAAAATAAACATGGTGCTCAACACATGTTTTGTTTTGAGGAGCTCAAGCATTCTTCTTCTTGCATTCCGAAGTGCAATTCTTTCTACCTTATCTCTTGAGATGGTGTTATGTCACTCTTGGCAATTTTCCTTCGTGTTTCATGATTCACATGTTGTCAAGAATGAGGTATTTTTAAATCCATCAATCTCTTCATTAGACTTATCTTGGGCTATATTTCACCTAAAGCTTTCCCTAAGGATTGTTGCTATTTATGGTGCTTATTAATGACCCAAGTTCTTCATTTGTCCTCCCGGTGAAATAAGTTTCTCGTCTCCTTGTTGATATCAATCCAATCGTTTGTTTCCGTTGGTGGCAGAAGCTCACCTCATTATGTGGAGATGTTTCCATAAGTCCACTAAAAGGTTATTCTTTTCGTTGTTGGTTTTCCAACAACTCCGCTCTAACCTTCTTGGCAAGGAAACTCATTTGTGGTAGAAGTTGTCATTTTCTTCTCCATTCCTTTATTCCAATGACCTATCTTCAATTTTTCTTCCGGAGGCATTGTGATGTTGCACTCTTCGACCCATCATCTTCTTTTGTCAAGATCATGTTCTTTTTCTTGCTTATCCATTTAACCGGAGTGTCATGTTTTCATTCGAGTTCTCTCATCTTATCAAGTTTTGCCTGCTTCCTTAACTGGAGTGCGGTCTGAAATGTTTTTTTTACCCCTTGTACCATTCTTTCAATAGTTCCGGAGGCAGTATGTTGTTGATTTCATCAAGTATCATCCCATCTTCTCAAGTTCATGATTCTAATTCCTTCCATTTTCAGTCGGAGTGCTGTCCAGATTATATCATTTTTATCTCGTTTCAACCAGAGTGGTTTCAATTCCTTCTTGTCCTTTGTGCTCGTCAACCATGTCCTTGCAACCTTCAAGCCCTCGTAATGTTCCTCCTTCCTCTTTTCTAACGGATTGTTTTCAACCTTGGTCATCTTCGTTGTGTTCTTTCTTTCATTTTGCTCAACCTCTCAAGGTTCTTTGGTTTCACTCGTTCGTCAAAGAAGCAACTTACTTTACCTCTTATCTTCCTCTTCTTTTTCCCTCCGGTGCCATCCTAGATCTCGGGACGAGATCCTCTCGTAGTGGTGGAGTGTTGTAAAACCCCGGATACAACTTTCCATATTCGTAACTCCGACTCTTGCCTTTTCCGGAGATGCGATGTTTTATTTTCTCCGTGGTTGGGTTTTGTCTTTTGTTTTGCAGTTTGTTCATGTCATGCATTTCTTCTCATCGCATCATGTGCATTGCATCTGCATGTTTTCTTAAAACTCGTAGCCGTTTGTAGTTGCTGCTTCTCTCTTTGTCTTCGTCGACCTGTTGTCAGACCGCTTGTCCTTGTTGGACCCCTCTTTTCTCTCTTTCTCCGAGACCAACAAAACCCCCTTGCCCCCTTGCTTTCGTTGGCCGTCCCGAGACCAACCGTGTAAGCGTTCCCCTCTTGTCCAGCCACCGACCCCCCCTCTTTCGTGCGTCCAAAACTGCCCGAACCCGACCCGGGCTTTCGTTACCGATGGGTTCGGATCATCCCCAAACGTCTACAAAACATCACCGTTTTCTTTGTTGGGCTCTCCCTAGCCTATTTTTCCCGACCGTCCGTTTTTGATCAGAGGGACCAAATACCCGTATCTAAATCCAGTGCTATATATACAGACCAATCCCTAGGCAAAGAACCCTAAAATCTAGGGACTTTGTCCCTTCACCCGCCGCCGCACTCCCCACCAAATCTTCCCCTCGGGATCCCCTCCCGATCCAGACCACCAAACCAGCAGCCCCGATCCAACTCCTCCGCCCTGCTGGACCAGAAGCCATGTATGGCCTCGTCACCTCGCCGCTCCAGCCTCGCCGGAGATGAGTTCCCCGCCGTGCCTGCTCCTTTTCCCCTCCCCGGTTCTGTCTTCTCTCTCTCACGCTGCTCTCTCTCTCTCTGTTGTCTTCACAGCGCCGTCATGGATGTCCTCCAGCTCCGCATGTTGCGTCGTCGTGACCCGGCGACCTCCCGCGTCCGGGATCCGGCCACCCGGCGCCTCAGGCCCTCGGGCCTCGCCAGACCTCCTTCCTCCGGAGCCCAGCGGCGCCTCGTCTCCAACCACCACGGACTGCCGCGCCGCCCCTCCGCGACAAGCTCCGCCGCGCGCCATCTTGAGCGCTCGAGCACGAGCTTCGCCCGCGCCTCGTCTTCCTCCTCGTCGCGGGTCCGGGAGGCGCGCCCGCGCAGCCGGTCGCCCCGTTGACCGCGCCCCTCCTCGTCGCCATGGATGCTTCGCGCCGTCGCCACCGGTCACGTCCCTTGCCGAATCCGGTGACCTTCGCCTCGGATCCGCCGGCGACGCCCCGTTCTGGGTCGTCCCCGCCTCAAGTTGCGGCGCCCTCGCCGGAGTCGCGCCTCCCTGTGCCCCGCAGCCCCATCGCGTCGCCGGCCTCTGCTTCGCTCGCCTGAGCCAGCGCCTCGTCCCGGTCCTCGCTCGCGTTGACCGCGCCAAGTCCCTCGACCGACCGCACGCGACTGAGCCACCTCCCCTTCGTTAGATCCGGCCCAGCCGCTCCTCTGCTTCGGCCTGGCCGCATCCAGCCACGCCGACTCCAGCCTCCTGCTCCACCGAAGCGGGCCGAAGCCCATGGGTGAGGCCCAGCGCGCCTCCTCAACCCCCCCAATGGCCTCACCTCCGAGCCGGGCCTTGGCCCAGGGTGAGCAGACCCTTCCCTCCCACATGCACTATTTGGGCTAGACAGATTCGGCTGTGTAGTTTTTTCCCAGATCTGCGATTTAACTTTATCCGATGCATTTCAGATTTTGCGAGAAAAGTCCTTGCACTTCATGCTTATAATAACTCATGATCATGCATCATATGTAAAAACTTTATATATGTAAAATGCTCAGAAAATTGTGTAGATTAATAATATGTCATTTTCATCTATGTTTAAATTGTTTCACTTGCTGTTTATTTAAATTTGCTAATATGCCATGTTAAAATGATTTAATTCATAACTAAATAACCGTAACTCGGAATTAAATGTTCTTTATATGTAAATGGGGTGGAAAAATGCCCAGTTTAACATGGTCCACTTAATTTTGCTGTTTAACAACATTAAAATTGTGTATAGGGCAGAACAGTACCGAATCTAAAATATTGCTCATGGGGATTTTCCGGAATTGTTGTTTCTTATTTCCGGCCTCATTTAAACTTGCCTAAATAGTTAGTTTAATTATGCTTTACCACTTGCCATGTTTAAAAACATTTAATATTGTTGAGTACCTAACCGAGATTAAACTAAATATTTGATGTGGTGTTTTGACAATATGCAACTCGTTGCATATTGAGCTCCACTTAATTTGTAGTATTGTTTGTTGCACTTTGCCATGCCATGCCTCTTTAAAAACCGGACATGCATCATACTTGATTGTGCATCATGCCATGTTTATGCTTGTGCATTTATCATGTTGTTTGTTTCTTTCGGTGTTGCTTCTCGTTCGGTAATGTTGCGATTGTGAGGATTAGTTCGACTACTTCCGTTCGTCTTCTTCATGGACTCGTTCTTCTTCCTAGCGGGATTTCGGGCAAGATGACCGCTACTGGATCTCACTACTATCATTGCTATGCTAGTTGCTTCGTTCTATCGCTATGCTGCGCTACCTATTACCTGTTTATCAAGCCATCCCAAATTGCCATGTCAGCCTCTAACCTTTTGCACCCTTCCTAGCAAACCGTTGATTGGCTATGTTACCGCTTTACTCAGCCCTCTTATAGCGTTGTTAGTTGCAGGTGAAGATGAAGTTTGTTCCTTGTTGGAACATGGAGATGTTGTTCCTTGTTGGAACATGTTTACTTGTTGGGATATCACAATATATCTTATTTAATTAATGCATCTATATACTTGGTAAAGGGTGGAAGGCTCGGCCTTATGCAGTGTTTTGTTCCACTCTTGCCGCCTAGTTTCCGTCATATCGGTATTATGTTCCCGGATTTTGCGTCCCTAACGCGGTCGGGTGATTTATGGGACCCCTTGACAGTTCGCTTTGAATAAGACTTTTCCAGCAAGGCCCAACATTGGTTTTACATTTGCCTCACCTAGCCTTTTTCCCTTGGGAGTCGCGCATCCCGAGGGTCATCTTTATTACCCCCGAGCCAATGCTTGTCTAAGTGTTGGTCCAAACTAGAACCACTTGCGGTGCCGCCCGAGGCAACTTGGGGTATCGTCGGTTGCCGTCGTAGTGTTCATCCGGTCGTGGCACGAGGCGAGATCTGTGCTACTATCGAGGTGTCGACGCGCCGGGAGGTCTTCTTGGACTCGTTTTATTGCTGTGAAATGTCTTGTAGCCGGATTCGAGACTGATCGGGCTTCCGGGAGAAGGTCTATTCGCCGTTGATCGCGAGAGCTTATCATGGGCTAAGTTGGGACACCCTGCAGGTTTGAACTTTCAAAGCCGTGCCCGCGGTTATGTGGCAGATGGGAATTTGTTAATGTCCGGTTGTAGAAAACCGAAGTTGATCTTAATTAAAATACACCAACCGTAATGCGTAACCGTGAGTGTCTCTTTTGGGGTTGATCGAGAGGAGAACACGGTTTCTTGGGTTATGTCGGCGTAAGTAGGTGTTCGTGGATCACTTCTTGATCATTACTAGTTGACGACCGTTCCTTTGTTTCTCTTCTCGCTCTCATTTATGTATGTTAGCCACCATATATGCTTAGTCGCTGCTGCAACCTCACCACTTTATCCCTTCCTTTCCTACTTAAGCTTTGCTAGTCTTGATACCCATGGTAATGGGATTTACGAGTCCTCGTGGCTCACAGATTACTACACCACCGATTGCGGTACAGGTTATCACGATGATCATGGCGCGAGAGCGAAGCTTGTTTGTGTTGGAGTTCTTCTTCCGCTTCTTCTTGATCGGGGATAGGTTCGAGTCGGCAGCTTTGGCTAGCGAGGTGGATATTGTTTGAGTTTCTGTTTATGTTTCATCCGTAGTTGGATGTTGATCTTGTATATGATGTGATGTTGTATTCTTGTGGCATTGTATGCCTTATGTATGTATCCCCACTATTATGTAATGTTGATGTAAAGATATCCACCTTGCAAAAGCGTCTTCAAGATGCGCTTCTATCCTTGGTGGGACCATCGAGTTCCCTTGGGATAGGGTCGCATCTTGGGCGTGACAACGATATCCTTTGCCTACTATTGCTTTAGAAAAATAGGAGTGTTGTGTTTAATTTTGGAATTTTATCGGGGTTCGTTTGGACATTTTTATACATTAACAGGGTTTTCTAGGCATTTTATGTGCATAATTCAAATTTGAACTACATGCACAAGCTCCAGTGCATATAAATTGGTTGAAAAAAATCAAATATGTGTCCTTGGTTGCATGATTAGGTCCCATGCAAGATATGGGAATTAATTTCAAACACCCTGCCACCGTCACTCGGCCGCAAACATTGAATACCTGGTTTTAAAATTCTAGTAAATCCAAAACTCGTCTGAAATTCATGAAACTTGGCATGCTATTATGGAGTGGCATCAACATGTCGTGGTAATATATTTGTCCCATTTGGGGCAGGTTTGGGTATAAGCTTTTCACAAACCTGAGCTTCTCACAACAAGCGTGATGTTTTCGGTAGGGAACGTGCCACCTTTGGGGACGAAACGATATTCGTTGTCTATTATTGCTTTCAAAAAATTTCTAGTGTCAATATAGAACAACATGAGTGTTGTGTTTAATTTTGGAATTTTATGGGGTTCGTTTGGACATTTTTATAGATTAACTGGGTTTTCTAGGCTCTTTATGTGCATAATTCAAATTTGAATTACATGCACATGCTCCAATGCATATAAATTGGTTGAAAAATAAAATATGTGTCCTTGGTTGTATGCTTAGGTCCCATGCAAGAAATGGGAATGAATTTCAAGCACCCCGCCACCGTCACTCGGTCGCAAACATTGATATACTTAGTTTCTAAATTCTAGTAAATCCAAAAGTCGTGTGAAATTGACGAAACTTGGCATGCTATCGTGGAGCGGCATCAACATGCCGTGGTAATTTTTTTGTCCCATTTGGGGCAGGTTTGGGTATAAGTTTCTGATAAACCAGAGCTTGTCACAACAAGCGTGATGGTTTCGGTTGGGAACGTGCCTCCTTTGGGGATGAAACGATATCCGTTGCCTCTTATTGCTTTCAAAAAATTTCTAGTGTCAACATAGAACAACAGGTTGTGTTTAAATTTTGAATTTTTTGGGGTTCGCTTGGACATTTTTATACATTAGGTGGGTTTTCTAGGCATTTTATGCACATACTTCAAGTTTGAACTACATGAACATGCTCCGGTGCATATAAATTGGTTGAAAAATCAAATCTGTGTCCTTTGGTGCATGCTTAGGTCCCATGCAAGAAATGAGAAGGAATTTCAAACACGCTGCCACCGTCACTCGGCCGCAAACATTGAGATACTTGGTTTCTAAATTCTAGTAAATCCAAAACTCCCTGAAATTCATGAAACTTGGTATGCTATCATGGAGCGGCGGCAACATGCAGTCGTAAAATTTTATCCCATTTGGGGCAGGTTTGAGTATAAGGTTCTCACAAACGAGAGCTTCTCACTGCAAGCGTGATGGTTTCGGTAGGCAACGTGCCACCTTTTGCGACGAAACGATATCCGTTGCCTCTTATTGCTTTCAAAAAATTTCTAGTGTCAACATAGAACAACAGGAGTGTTGTGTTTAATTTTGGAATTTTTCAGGGTTCGTTTGAACATTTTTATACATTAACTGGGTCTTCTAGGCATTTTCTGTGCATAATTCAAATTTGAACTACATGCACATGCTCGAGTGCATATAAATTGGTTGAAAAATCAAATATGTGTCCTTGGTTGCATGCTTAGGTCCCATGCAAGAAATGGGAATGAATTTCAAATAGCCTGCCTCCGTCACTCGGCCGCAAACATTGAGATACTTGGTATTTAAATTCTAGTAAATACAAAACTCGTCTGAAATTCATGAAACTTGGCATGCTATCATGGAGCAGCGTCCACATGCTATGGTAAAATAGTTGTCCCATTTGGGGCAGGTTTGGGTATAAGCTTCTCACAAACCAGAGCTTCCCACGACAAGCATGATTGTTTTGGTAGGGAACGTGCCACCTTTGGCGATGAAACGATATCCGTTGCCTCTTATTGTTTTCAGAAATTTTCTAGTGTCAACATAGAACAACATGAGTGATGTGTTTAATTTTGGAATTTTCAGGGTTCGTTTGGACATTTTTATACATTAATTGGGTTTTCTAGGCATTTTATGTGCATAATTCAAATTTGAACTACATGCACATGCTCCAGTGCATATAAATTGGTTGAAAATCCAAATTTGTGTCCTTGGATGCATGCTTATGTCCCATGCAAGAAATGGGACTGAATTTCAAACACCAGGGCACTGTTGACTGCAGGCAAAATGTTGAGATACTTTGTTTTTAAATTCTAGTAAATCCAAAACTCGTCTGAAAGACATGAAACTTGGTATGCTATAGTGGAATGGCACCCGACATGCTGTGGTATTTTTTGTGTCTATTTTGAGAGAAGGCGCCTAGAATAACAGCCAACAAAGGCATTTTGAAACAATTAGCTGCCACTCTAATATCTCAAACGTTTTGTATAATTTAAATTGTGTGCGTTCTGTTAACCATTCACGTGACGCCACGCCTCACTCTTTTAATGGCTAGGAGGTGCCATGCAGACATGTGCTTGAGTGCTTGACTAAACGGGATGCGTGCGAGCTGTACTCCAATGCAGAGGCTCACCAGGAGGCATGCGAGCTGTACGCCGCGTAGGCTCACCGGGAAGCGAGCCCTTTGACTTCCATGGACGCCCGCCGTGCTCGCATCCTCCCCATTAATGGTGCCCAAGCCACAGTTTAATATTGGTTTTTAAATATAAAAAACTCATCACAAACGTTTAGTTAGAACACCCGTATGCAAACCGACAACTTCCTAGGAAGCCAAGGGAAAATGTGCCTAGCAGGATTTGTGCAGGTCTTGATCACAAATGTTTTAGTTAGAACACCCGTATGCAAACCGATAGCTTCCCAGGAAGCCAAGAGAAAATGTGCCGAGGAGGATTTCTTTAGCTCTTGATCACAAACGTTTTAGACAGAACAACCGTATGCAAAGTGAGAGCTATGGTCTTCCCCCTTAAGTCGAGGGAAAATTCGCAGCACGGAATTTGTGCATCCCTTCAACGCAAATGGTTGTTTTGGATGACCCATGTGCAACCACGTACAAACAATTTGGTAAGATTTGCATCTGTCATATTGGGTATGTTGCAATTTGTCAAACTGGAAAGATTGACATTTGTTGATCTAGTAACATTGCCATTTGTCAATCCTTGTAACACTACGATTTATCAAAATATGCAGCTAAAAATAACTAGCACTATCTAATTTTTGCAACCAAAATTCAGTAATTAAGCATAGATTTCATTCATAGATTAAGCAGTCGTTCTTAGTTTATATACACAGTTCAACTCGACAGCTGAACTGACAAAACGTTTCCCCAATTATTGCCAACCATGTACTGAAATGGCTAGTTCAACTATATATACTAACTAATTTTAAGTACATTGTACAGTTCCACCACATCTATAGTCACATGAACTGAAAAAATAGCCTGTAAATACTACTACTACGGAGGGGCTTTGTGCTACTTCCTGTTGGGGAACGCAGTAACTTCGAAAAAAATTCCTACGCACACGCAAGATCATCCTAGGTGATGCATAGCAACGAGAGGGTAGAGTGTTGTCCACGTACCCATGTAGACCGTAAGTGGAAGCGTTATGACAACGCGATTGATGTAGTCATACGTCTTCACGGTCCGACCGATCCTAGAACCGAAGGCATGACACCTCCGCGATCTACACACGTTCAGCTCGGTGACGTCACACGAACTCTAGACCCAGCTGAGGTCGAGGGAAAGTTTCGTCAGCACGACGGCGTGGTGACAGTGATGATGAAGCTACCGGCGCAGGGCTTCGCCTAAGCAGTGCAACGATATGAGCGAGGTGGAAATCTGTGGAGGGGGGCACCGCACATGGCTAAACAATCAACTTGTGTGTCTATGGGGTGCCCCCCTCCCCCGTATATTAAGGAGCGGAGGAGGGGAGGGTCGGCCCTCTCTATGGCGCGCCCAAGGGGGAGTCTTACTCCCGGTGGGAGTAGGATTCCCCCCTTCCCTTGTTGGAGTAGGAGAAGAAGGAAGAGGGAGAGGGAGAGAAACAAAGGGGGGCCGGCCCCCCTCCCAATTCGGATTCGTCTTGGGGGGCACGCCCCCACCTTGGCCTCCTCCTCCTCCCTATCACTAAGGCCCAATAAGGCCCATTGACTCCCCGAGGGGTTCCATTAACCCCCCGGTACTCCGGTAAATGCCCGAACACATCCGGAACCATTCCAATGTCCAAACATAGCCTTCTAATATATTGATCTTTATGTCTCGAGCATTTCGGGACTCCTCTTCATGTCCGTGATCATATCCGGTACTCTGAACTACCTTCGGTACATCAAAACACATAAACTCATAATATCGATCGTCACCGAACGTTAAGCGTGCGGACCCTACGGGTTCAAGAACTATGTACACATGACCAAGACTCACTTCCGGTCAATAACCAATTGCGGAACCTGGATGCTCATATTGGTACCTACATATTCTCTGAAGATCTTTATCAGTCAAAGCGCATAACAACATACTTTGTTCCCTTTGCCATCGGTATGTTACTTGCGCGAGATTCGATCATCGGTATCTCAATACCTAGTTCAATCTCGTTACCGGAAAGTCTCTTTACTCATTCCGTAATGCATCATCCCGCAACTAACTCATTAGTCACATTGCTTGCAAGGCTTATAGTGATGTGCATTACCGAGAGGGCCCAGAGATACCTCTTCGACAATCGGAGTGACAAATCCTAATCTCAATCTATGCCAACTCAACAAACACCATCGGAGACACCTGTAGAGAATCTTTATAATCACCCAGTTACGTTGTGCCGTTTGATAGCACACTAAGTGTACCTTCGGTATTCGGGAGTTGCATAATCACATAGTCAAAGGAAGATGTATAAGTTATGAAGAAAGCAATAGCAACAAACTAAACGATCATCGTGCTAATCTAACAGATGGGTCAAGTCAATCACATCGTTCTCTAGTGATGTGATCCCCTTCATCAAATGACAACTCTTGTCCATGGCTAGGAAATTTAACCACCTTTTATTAACGAGCTAGTCAAGTAGAGGCATACTAGTGACACTTTGTTTGTCTATATATTCACACATGTACTAAGTTTTCGGTTAATACAATTCTAGCATGAATAATAAATATTTATCATGATATAAGGAAATATAATTAACAACTTTATTATTGCCTCTAGGGCATATTTCCTTCACTTCCGGCAGCCTCTCCTCTGCCAAGCATGCTCAGTAAGAGACAGAAGAGGAGGAGGAGCCTACCGACGAGCTAGAAAAATGCAATAGGGTGCCTGCCGCTGCTGCACGTTCAATGATGCTCGCCAGCTCGAAAGTCCATTGCCACTCCAGACGATCCCTCTCGAAGCAGCCCGACTACACATAGATCTCCAGATTCCTCGCCTCTGCGTTGGCGTGTGCTGCGGCCATTGCTGCGGTAAGGCTCTTTGCATGCTCGACGAGGCACTCCTCCTCCTCCCGTAGGAACTCGATGTAGCGCGCAAGGTTGCTGGCGCACGTGCGGGCCTCAACCTCTGCCTCCCTCCTTCGAGCGACGGTGATGGAGTGGGTGATGATCCCGGCGGTCGACGGTGGGCTGGCGGCCACGGCGGCCGACGATGGGGTGGCAGCCACGGTGGCCACGACGGCCACCTCCTACCTTCGGCCCGCAGTGGTGGAGCAGGTGATGGTCGGCTGTGGGATGGCGGCCAGGACGGCCACCTCCCGCCTTCGGGCCGCGGTGGCGGAACGGGTGATGGCCGGCAGTGGGGTGGCGGCCACGATGGCTACCTCCCGCCTTTGGGCTGCGGCGTTGGAGCAGGCGATGGCCCTGGCTTTCACGGTTGTGTGGCGGCAACGGGGGCCGGCAACAACTGGCGATGGTCACCGGCGGCAGAGCGTGTGGCGGGTGTTCCGCGCACACCCAACAGGGATGCCACGTGCACTACACTACGCCGGGGACTGAGCCGCCACCGCGGTGTAGCCTCGCAGCTGGAGCTGTCCTTTGATGACGGCGGAGTGGCTGAGCGACAACGACGGGCCGGTGCCATTGGTGATTGTGGGAGAAGCAGACGAGATAAGCTACAAGGAGGGAGGGAAAAATGCAACGCAGGACTCGCCGGCCGTGAGGGTTGATATAGCAGGCCGGTAAGCACTGGGATTTTGGGGGATTTCACCGACACTACAGGAATCAGGAAATTTGCTATCTGTTGTGGCGGACGGCAAAGGCATGCCTGGCGGACGGCAAAGGCCTTTGCCGTCCGCCAGCAGACGGCAAAGGCCTTTGCCGTCCGCCAGCAGACGGCATCAGGTCCGACTGAATCAGCTACGACAAAGGTCTCTTTGCCGTCTGTTGGCGGATGGTAAAGTGCACAAATATGCCAGCCCAGATGCCCCTAGGTAACTGCCATGTGGCAAGCTTTAACGCCTGTTGGCAGACAGCAAAGATGCCAAGGTCTTTGCCATTGCAAAGCTGCCAAATAGGTTAGCCCAGTGCACCCCAGGTTGCATAGGTAGCTGCCACGTGGCAGCTTTGCCGTCTGCTAGCTGATGGCAAAGCTCTTTGTCGTCTGCCAGCAGACGGCAAAGAGCCTGTATAGCCCTTGTTTTTTTATTTTTCTCAAATTCATTCATTTTGTCGGGGAAACACACCTATGAGACCATGGGGGTCCCTTCGATGGTTTGGCAGGGAACAAGGGCTAAGGAAAGAGCAGATCTAGTGATCAACACCACAGGGTCTTTATCTAGGTTCAGGCCACACAAATGCGTAAAACCCTAGTCCTACTTGATTGTGTATTGAGTGTTCTTGAGCTTCGGCTCGTTGCTACGCATGCAGGTTGGGCCGAGAGGTCCAAAAAGCCGAATCCCTCTCCAGTACGTCGTGGGCCTCCTTTTATATGACCAAGGGGTTGCCACGGTGGCATACAGGAGGTGTAAAGCTGCTATAGTACATGTGCTTATCTAGGTCATCTAAGGAAAAACACATTAAATGTGCCACTTACGTGCCATCTAGCTTTATCGGGGACGGGGAGAGAGCCTGTCCCGTCTGTTGCCGCCCCACCCGGCCTCGACACGCGTCCATGCCGATGACCAGCTGCTACGCTGGAGAGGTCGCATGGCCTTCCCGAAGATCTACATGCCACCACGCGGGCGCCTGCCAGCCGACAGGTCAGCCCCCTGCACTGGAATGGTGACTGGGCAGCTGAGTCTGGCCGCGGTCTTGCCAATGTCCCTGGCAAGGCCTCGTGGGCGTCCTCAACAAGGATCTTGCAGGGGCCTTGTGGGCGCCCTCGGTAGTGATCTTGCCGGCGTCTCGTCTTCTGGCCTTCACAAAGATCTGCACGCCACTACGCGTGCCCTTGGATTCTGGTCTTAACATTGTTGATGGTGTCAGAGCTCTCAACCACAAGGGAGGTGCTCTAGTTGGTGCTCTGTAAGTCGTCCCGACAAGGACCTTGCCGGGGTGTCGCAAGCTGCCCTTGCAAGGATCTTGCTGGGGGTCCAACTCATCCTTTGTTCTCTGACTTGGCTGTTCTTCTAAGTCTTGTATCTGTCCCCACTCGCCCTCTTCGCGCCTTGCCATGGAGGTGGCTACGACTGTCCGTGCACAAATATGGGGTACTAAAGAACCCAAACTTTAGTACACCGACACAATTTCATAGAATTTCACAGATATATATATATATAGACACACACACACACACATTTGAAAATACTTTTAACAAGCATAACAACACATATACATACCAAATCATATCCCTGCCATGTGGATATGATCATCCAACACATATACATACCAATCAAAAGTCCATATGCAACATATATAGCTAGCCAACATATCCAACAACAAGCATACAATGGTTTCATCCATACATACATATATAGGTAGCAAGTTTCACATTGTTCATCCTACAAAATCAAAACAAAAAGGAAGCACAAGGAGAAGAGTAGACTCCATCAACGCAAGCTTCCTCATCGAAAGCAAATCTACAAATTGGGAAAGAAGAAAGTTAGAAGAAGAAGAAGAAGAAGACTAGAAGAACAAGACTAGCTAGATGAAGAAGAAGAAGAAGAATTTTTCTTCTCTTTCTTTTTCTCCTCTCCTCTTCTTTATCTTCTTCTTCTTCTAACTAAGGTAGGTAAATATGCCTTTTTTAGCTAAGCTAGGTAAAAATGGTAAGTGTAGGTCATTTTAGAGGTAATCTAGGTAAATAGGTCATTTTGGAGCTTAGTAAGGTTATTATGTCATTTTCGTGAAAAAAAGCTAAGTCTATGTCATTTTGGAGGTAACAAAGATTATCAAACCATTTTTCACCTAAGTATGCTAAGTATGTCATAAATTAACTAAAGAAGCTAAGTATAGGTCATATTTGAGCTAACCTAGGTAGTTATGCCATTTTTTACCTAAGTAAGCTAATTATGTCATAAATGAACTAGTTAAGCTAAGTATAGATCATTATTGAGCTATCCTAGGTAGTTATGCCATTTTTAGCTAACTAAGCATATTAAGTCATTTAGGAGGAAAAAATGATAAGTATAGGTCATTTTGTAGCTATCCTATGTAAAGTATAGGTCAACTAAGCTTATTATGTCAATTTGGAGAAAAATAAGGTAAGTATAGGTCATTTTTGTGATAACCTAGGTGATGATGCCATTTTTGAGCCAACTTACGTAAGTATAGCTCATTTTTTATCTAACTTAGGTAATTATGCCATTTAGGAGGAAAACAAGCTAAGTATGCATTTGTTAAGCAAAACCCTAGAGAAAACTTACCCTCATCACAACAAATGTGATGAAGATCGCAACTAAGGTAACAATTGATCCAACGTCATAATGATACCAAGCCTCATTATCAGTGGCATATTTTCTAATCTTCTTAAGCTTCAGGCGCATTGCAACCATCTTCAAGCGCACTGCATTCATCTTCATCTTGTGAAGTTGAGATCATCGACTACATCGGCAACATACAACTCCAATGTCATCTTCTCTTCTTCAATTTTTTTCTTTCAAATACTCGTTTTCTTTTCCAACTAAATTTAACTTCTCAACAAGAGGGTCGGTTCCAAATTCCGGTTCACATACCTCCTAGATTAAAATATCTCTAGGTCAACTTGATGGCTATAATTGTCATAAATGCAAAATGCAACAAAGAGTTATGAAAGAGAATTTACCACATCCGAATCATAAAGCGGGCAAGGGCCAATGTAGCGACCCGACCTCAGACGGTCAAGTCTTTGTGTATCTGTGTCATCCTTCGATCAGTATGCTGGCACACACAGTACATCAATGTATATATCAAAGTGCAATCACATGTATAAATAACGTAAAACTGATATATATACCTCATAAGTCTCAGCGGAAACAAAAAATCGGGTGTGGAGTCCCATCAACGCCATCGGCAGGTTGAGTGTAGACCGTAACCCTGTACCGTACTCTTACTCGCTGAGGAAATATCTGCAACATGATACGTTGCAGCCGTGTAGGTCAGTACATTGAATGTACCGGCAAGATCACTGTAAGAAAAATAGATGATAAACTATACTATATGCTATATGGCTTTGTGGCTCTATATCTGAGTTTTGTTTGCGTAAAAGCTGGTTCTATTTTCCCTACATCAAAGGAACATCAGGAGTCTGTACTACGGAGTTTTCTATCATGACATGGTTACGCCAACCGATGTCTCATCACCCAAATCATCATAAGTTGCCCACAATTAAATTATCAGTCCGGTGTTGAGAGTTCCAAGATAGATCAAAGTCCAGAGGCTCAAATTGTCCATAAATGGGGACATGGCTAATCGATTAGGTTTTAACCCTCTGCAGAGGTTTGTACACTTTACCCGCAAGATTCGATCCCTCTTTTTACGTTCTCGCACTTCAGGGTGTTTGAGAACAAGTTGACCGAAACATGGTCTTCCGAGGAGTTCCATTGACCACTGTCCGGTGCTCATCCAATCCTACCGTAGTTCTACATCTGCTAGCACTGTCCTAGCCAGAGTCACCACAAAGGTCAACCAAGCCAGAGCCCATAGTGACTTGCGTAGCACAGGTAAGCTTCCGGGCATGAAGTATTCTTCCGTCTCTTTGAGCCTAGGTGGAGCTTTCTACATGATATCACGGCACTTCTCCGAAATCACCGAGTACTGAACGCACCAATGTACCCTTCTTAAGCATTCTCCACCCAGAGGTATATTGAATTCTTGTTTTGAGTCTTGAAGTATTGGCCTTGAAGATGCAGTTCTTGCAGATGCCATCATGGAGTTGTCTTCATTGACGTAGAATCCTCCTTCTTCACACCACTCTCGAGCACTCATACCAACCCCATCTACAATAGCGTAGCTTTGAAACTAAACAATGTCCCGGGCTTGATAACAGGGTCATGGGTTCCTACCTCATGCATTCTACTCAACTACAAGAAGTCAATATAACTACTGGAGGGATTATGAACGGTGACACTAAATGCAATAAAAACATAGATATGAAAAGCATGGTCAAAGTGAACTTGCCGGGTAAGTTGATGAAGATAATATCGCTCTCAAAATAACTTGGTAGAACTATTCAACACTCCATTAAAAATCTATATTAAACAAACATTCATATAAGAAAACATACTAGCAAGCAATTCTAACGCTCACAATAAAATCAACAAATAAAATGCAAATCAACAAGGGACACCAAATAAAAACCAAGGAAAACTACACAACAAAACTACTAAAGAAATCTCTAAGACATAACACAAAATAGTTTGGTCCTAAGTAAAAACTTAACAAAAATTAAAATACTAAATACTAAATTAACAGAAAATAAAATGTAAAAATAACTCATTTAACAGAAAGTATTTTCATACACTTTTAGTAGCAAAAGAAACAAATAAAAGATTTTCTAAAACTCTAACTATGTCTTATACAGGTTTTCCTACAAAACTAATGAAAATATTTAAAAAAATAAAATTTTCTCTTGATAAATAACAGAAACAAAACTAAATTTATCAAAAGTGACAAAAAGAAATAATTTAAAAAAATAAAACTATAAAGAAAATTCTAAAACCAAACTAGAACTAAAACAGTACTGTTTTTCCTAAAACCATAATTTAAAATAAACTAAAAATAAATCACTATATTCTACTAGATATGAAAAAGTCCTAGTGACCAGGAGCAAAAAGAATGAACTTAAAATATATTTTCAAACTCAAGTTATGGCCAAAATAGTGTTTGAAGCAAATTCAAATTAAAACTAGTCAAAATTGAAATCCAAGTGCACTAACAGAAGCCTCAAGAAATTTTGAATCTAATACAAAAAGAAACACTAAATTTGGACTTAAAACCTAAAAGATATAAGCAATCTAAAAAAGAAACTATTTCTGTTTTCAAAATCAGAAACGAAAATAGACTAAAAAAACAGATCGGACAGGTGCTACGCGTCGGGCTGCTACTGGGCCTAAAGGATGTGCGATCCGATCTATAAATCGCTCGGCCGAAGATTAATAGAAACGCGTACGGGCGAATAAAAGAACGAAAAAAACCAATCGGGTAAACCGATCTGGACTAAACCGTAAAACAATCCGTAAGCTAAACCGATCTAGTAAAAAAACCTAACTGTTTGATCTAATCTAATCATGACCGTATAATCTAGATCGGATGGACTAGGATAGAGAGAGAGCTCACCGCGCTGGTGGTCGACGATGGTGGCGGCGCTCCGGTGATCTTTGGCGTCGGTGGGGCGGCCAGCAAGATGAAGCAGGCGACGACGAGTCCAACGGTGGTCGTGGCGTCAGTGGAGGTGGTCGCACACGGTCGGCGGCGAGCTCGCGGCCGCAGTGGCATTCGGGTGGTCGGTGTTGCTGGCGTTCCAAGGTCCGTGCTGGAGCTCGGGCATGTGCTCGGGGAGGTGTGGTGGACGGGGTCGAGGCGTTTGGTGGAGGTGGTGGGGCTCGGGGGTGACGGAGAGAGTGACTAGGGAGACAATGGCGCGGTGGCGGAGGCGGAGCTCCGACGAGCAATAGGCGGAGAGGAAGATGGGTTCGGGGCGTCTTTAGGGGCAGAACGGAGAGGAGAGGGGTGTATTTATAGAGGGGAGACCGACTTGGGAGAGGGGGCGTATCAGGGAGAGGATCCCGCGATCTCCGGGATACGACGGCGGTTGAGCGAGGTCAGGCGTGGCCGTGGCTTGGCGTGAGGTGGAAGAAGACGGCGGGGTTCACCAGTCCGATCGAGAGGCGGGCAAGTGAGGGAGCGGCGGGCGGTGCGAAGGGGTTTCGGGTGCAGGTAAGCTGCTGGGCCAGCCTGGCGCGTAGGTGGGCCGAGGGAGAGAGAGAGAGAGAGTTGGGCCTCGGTGGCTTCGGCCTATTTTTTTTAAGATAGCAGAGAAGATTAAAAGCAAGAAATAAAGCAAAATATAAATATAATATATACATATTATATATCAAAATGTTCAGAAAAGGATTTCCTACAACATGAACTATTTTTCAAGTTCAAATAAAATCCTCCAAAATTCACAAAAGTCATACAGTGCTCCTGAATCAATAAAACCTAAGAAAAGTCATTTTTAGAATACCAAAATGATTTTAAATTTATTTTTCTCCATTTTAATGGTGTAGGGAATTTTTTTACCCTGATTTCCATATATTTTGTTTTTGGACAATTTTTTTTGAGTAAAACCCAAATAACTCAAAATTAAAAGTGGGTTTCAAAATACCTTCAAAGGGACTTTCAATAAACTTCCAACTGCTATTCCTTAAAATTTGAAGAAGTCATTTTATCTTCTCTCATGAAAATCATTGAGTTGCATAAAGTTTCTGAATTTGAAATATTCTCAAATGGAATTCAAATCTATTCAAAACCTTTTTCATTTATTCATATGGAAGAAGTCATATCATATTCACTCTAGGGTTTTGTGATAAAATGGATTTGAATTCATGGAGATCAAAATGCAAAGATGAAAGTTTTAGGAAATTCCTTTTATTCCCTCTCATTCTACTTTCAAAAAGTTTCAAATTCCACCCAATTTCACACTATCAGTCACACAACAATCAAACAAACAATCATAAATATTTATTTAATATAATATTCCAAAATTTAGAATTTCGGGATGTTACAAACCTACCACACTTAAAATGAATCTCATCCTCGAGATTTGAAGAGGCTAGAAAGAAAAAGGTTAGGGTTTGGGGGTCTTCCAGCAAATCCATTGATCTGAAAATTCTAGTGTGCTACCACGCTTAAAATCAGGGTTATGGTTCCAAAAAAATTCATTTACTCCATCCTTTGGGTTGACGGTGTCGGTCTTCTCATATTCTCCGAAATAACTCTTTCACTTAGGCTCTCCCGGTAGGGGCATAACCTTTTCCTCAAACACGTGTCCTTTCATCCTGGTGAGGTTCTTCCAAGACTGGGTCTTCTTAGCTGACTGGTCTGTCGCTAATACTAAATAACTATCGAAATTCTCATGGTGGTCTACCATGTATGGTTTCTCCTGGAGAAAATGGGTTTGGTTGAATCTCACCGTATATCCTACGATTGGCAAGGGGTGCCTGTACATGGGTCAATCGTCCTACCATTCTTAGGTTTTTGGCTTATCGTGTCGACACTCTTCTAAGGTTTTCAAGGCTCTCTGATTCCCCATCAACATATGATAGTTCATGATATAAGTCTCCGGTATGGGGGCCAATCCATCCCGTACTTGAACCATTACTACATATGCAGACATCAAATCACGTATTCTAACACTTGGGCATACTCACAAGCATTGCAGAATTTCTCTAGTCGACAAACTGAGTTCAAATAAATCCATTGATTCTGCAAGCTAAATGAAACATCTACCGTTACTTCACAACTCTCAGGTTTTCGTATCCTCTTAAGAAACGTCTGCTGATTAAATCGGAGTTTTTCTTCCAAAATTTCTTCCTTCAGAAAGAGTGCGCCTGCTTCTTATTAACTCCTGGGCCTGTGGGTTATGGCCCACTTCAACTCTTTTACAACTCATCCTTGGAGTTACAATTGTTCCATACTCCAACATTACACCACTTTAAATCCAATAGTATTTCATTTCTTCATACCATCGTATCAAAGATAAAACTCCTACTCATTTTGTCCAAACTCCAATCTGTGGGACACATTTCCCTTTCCATTGGTCTAGTGTTCTTCACAGGGTACTACCACCCTTAAATGAAATGCACAAATCCATCCATAGACCATATTTCTCATATCCTCGAAACTGGTCCAAAATCTTTGTTCATAGAGTAAAAACTCATATAATACAACATTTGAAGACTTAACACATTAACTTTGTTGATTCATGTATTCATTACAAACTCCGAGGCTTCGATTACATAATTCAACTCATCAAACTTATGAAAATAAAATTGCTTTCTACTACTCTTATTAGCCATATCAAAATCTCAAGTACTCAGCTGCAGCTTTCTTCTGATCTTATCATTCCCTAGAAAAATGTCCTGCTTCCATGCAGCGAAAACAAATGTCTTGGGGCTTCTTTGTGATTATGTAGGCTCCTTGGATTCTAGGCATCTTTTCTGTACATTTACTAGCGTAATGACCTAAATCCTTACACTTGTAACAAGTGATATGACTCAGGTCCTTCTCTGCAGAAATTGAGTTGCTCAAGGGATTCCTTCATTTTCTCTTCCTAGATTTCTCCGTAATGATCAGAGCTTCTATTTCCTGAGGGTCAAACTTCACTTCTGCTGTCGGGAAGTCTCCGAGATACTCTCGGCTTTCCTTCATGCAATACTCTGAAATATATCCTTCTTCTCCACATGAATAGCAGGCTTGGGCGAAAAATCTGTTTAGGCCTTCACCATCATGGTCTTGAATAACTTCCTTCATCACAGGTTCTTCCGAATTTTCCATTGAAGGTTTCTTTCACGGCTTCTTTCTGCTGCTTGGTAATCTCTTATACCTTGGGGAAAATCAGGCACTGAGCTGGGTAATGAGTAGTTCCTTCACACAAGAAACAAGTCACCTGCCTAGTCGAGCATTCTCCGGCTGGGTGATTTTCCCCACAATGAGGGCATCCATCCTTGTGTTCTTCAAGGGTGTGTCCTAATTCTACGCAAATCTTGCAGGCACCAGGTTTCTTCAGGTTATCATAGTGCTTCCAAATGAGACGTGATCTCAACAGAGTCTTCTTGAATTCCGAGTTCTTGCTCCGTTACATCCTTTTATTGCTTGATGCATTTTCCACCAGGTTGCAGCACTTTCGGTAAAGTACTCAAGTGCACATTGAACCTCATACTTCTTTGCAAGCAAATTTTTCCTGAAGTGATCCTCCATGTTTTGAATCAAGAGCTCCACCTCGAACTGAGTCATCGGTCCAGAGAATACCAGTCCAACTTCATTCATATCTATGGGGTCCAAAGGTCTTGGGATGAGATATGAGAAAAGAAAGGAGGGGTATACGCACAATACAAACAATAGTTTTGAAGAAACGGGTTTTATTTTGTGGCTGTCGAAAAAATATCAAACAAATGACAGGTCACAAATCGTCACATCTAACGTAAGTATATAATAGGGCTTTGGTCTTCTAAGGGTCAAAATAAATCTTCAGAGCCTTTAAATTCTTCAAGTATTCGGAATCTTTAACTGTTGTCGCTTCAACTCTTCTAATGCATGGTGAAATCCTCTTTACTCTAAAGTGGTCATCGGTTGTCCGATATGTTGTCCTTCTTGGAGCGGCTTCAGTTGATCCTCCGTGTGGTCAAAAGGGAAAGGGGTACATTCTAAATATTTGAGATAAGAGAGGATATTTGATAAAATCAGAAAAAGATGAGAAGTAATGGATCCTTTTGAAAATAAAGCTTTAGAGACATGTTATCCTAAGGGCTTTCCGATTTCTAGGGTCACGTCCTACAGTCAACATGTGCTCTGATACCATATCTATAGCGACCCAACCTTAGACGGTCAAGTCTCTGTGTATCTGTGCCATCCCAGGATCAGTATGCTGGCACACATAGTACATCAATGTATATATCAAAGTGCAATCACATGTATAAATAACGTAAAACTGATATATACCTCATAAGTCTCAGCGGAAACAAACAATCGGGTGTGGAGTCCCATCAACGCCATCGGCAGGTTTAGTGTAGATTGTAACCTTGTACCTACTCTTACTCATCGAGGAAATATCTGCAACATGATACGTTGCAGCCGTGTAGGTCAGTACATTGAATCTACATGCAAGATCACTGTAAGAAAAATAGATGATAAACTATGCAATATGCCTTTGTGGCTCTGTATCTGAGTTTTGTTTGTGTAAAAGATGGTTTTATTTTCGCTACATCAAAGGAACATCAGGAGTTTGTACTATGGGCTTTTCTATCATGACATGGTTCCGCTAACCGATGTCTCATCACCCAAATCATCATAAGTTGCCCACAATTAAATTATCAGTGCGGTGTTGAGAGTTCAGAGATAGATCCAAGTCAAGAGGCTCAAATTGTCCGTAACCAAGGACACGGCTAATCGATTAGGTTTTAACCCTCTGCAGAGGTTTGTACACTTTACCCGCAAGATTCGATCCCTCTTTTTACGTTCTCGCACTTCAGGGTGTTTGAGAACAAGATGGCCGAAACATGGCCTTCTGAGGAGTTTCCCTGACCAATGTCTGGTGCTCATCAAATCCTACCGTAGTTCTACATCTGCTAGCATCGTCCTAGCCAGAGTCACCACAAAGGTCAACCAAGCCAGAGCCCATAGTGACTTGCGGTTGCACAGGTAAGCTTCCGGGCATGAAGTATTCTTCCGTCTCTTTGAGCCTGGGTGGAGCTTTCTGCATGATATCACGACACTTCTCCGGAATCACCGAGTACTGGACGCACCAACGTACCCTTCTTAACCAGTCTCCACCTAGAGGTATATTGAATTCTTGTCTTGAGTCTTGAAGTCTTGGCCTTGAAGATGCAGTCCTTGCAGATTCCATCATGGAGTTGTCTTCATTGACGTAGAGTCCTCCTTCTTCACACCACTCCCGAGCACTCATACGAACCCCGTCTACAATAGCGTAGCATTGAAACTAAACAACGTCCCGGGCTTGGTAACAGGGTGATGGGTTCCTAGCTCATGCATTCTACTCAACTACAAGAAGTCAATATAACTACTGGAGGGAATATCAATGGTGACACTAAATGCAATAAAAACATTGGTATGAAAAGCATGGTCAAAGTGAACTTGCCTGGTAAGTTGATGAAGATAATATAGCTCACGAAAAAAAATTGGTAGAATTATTCATCACTCCATTAAAAATCTATATTAAACGGACATTCATATAAGCAATACTAGCAAGCAACTCTAACACTCACAATAAAATCAACAAATAAAATGCAAATCAACAACGGACACCAAATAAAAACCAAGGAAAACTACACAACAAAACTACTAAAGAAATCTCTAAGACATAACACAAAATAGTTTGGTCCTAAGTAAACACTTAACAACTATTAAACATCAACTACTAAATGAAAAGAAAATAAAATGTAAGAAGAACTAATTTAACAGAAAGTATTTTTCATACACTTTTTGTAGCAAAAAGAAACAAATAAAAAGATTTTATAAAACTCTAACTATGTCCTATACAAGTTTTCATATAAAACTAAATTTGGACTTCAAACCTAAAAGATATAAGCAATCTAAAACAGAAACTATTTCTGTTTTAAAAACATAAACAAAAATAAACTAAAAAAACAGATCAGACAGGTGCTACGCGTCGGGCTGCTACTCAGCCTAGAGGATGTGCGATCCGATCTATAAATCGCTCGGCCGTAGATTAATAAAAACGCGTATGGGCGAATAAAAACACGAAATAAAAGCCAATCGGCTTAACCGATCTGGACTAAACCGTAAGCTAAACCGATCTAGTAAAAAGACTAACAGTTTGATCTAATCTGATCATGACTGTATAATCTAGATCGGACGGACGAGGAGAGAGAGAGATCTCACCGCGGTGGTGGTTGATGGTGAGCGCGTCGGGCGATGACGGTGGCGGTGCTCCGGTGATCTTCAATGTCGGTGGGGTGGCCAGGGAGATGAAGCAGGCGACGACGACTCCAACGGTGGTCGTGGCGTCGGTGGAGGTGGTCGGAGACGGTCGGCGACGAGCTCGAGGCGGCGGTGGCGTTCGGGTGGTCGGTGTTGCCGGTGTTCCAAGGGCGCAGGAGCTCGGGCGTGTGCTCGGGGAGGTGCGGTGGACGGGGTCGAGGCGATTGGTGGAGGTGGTGGGGCTCGGGGGCGACGAAGAGAGTGGCTAGGGCGACAATGGCACGGTGGTGGAGGCGGAGCTCCGCGAGCAATAGGCGGCGAGGGAGAGGGGTTCAGGGCATCTTTAGGGGCAGAACAGAGAGGAGAGGGGTGTATTTATAGAGGGGAGGCCGACTTGGGAGAGGGGGCGAATCGGGGAGAGGATCCCGCGATCTCCGGTATACGGCGGCGGTTGACCGAGGTCGGGTGTGGCTATGGCTTGGCGCGAGGAGGAAGAAGACGGCGGGGTCCACCAGTTAGCGGGAGAGGCAGGCGAGCGTGGGAGCGGCGGGCGGTGCGAAGGGTTTTCGGGCGCGGGTGAGCTGCTGGGCCAGCCTGGCGCGTAGGTGGGCCGAGGGAGAGAGAGAGTGTGTTGGGCCTCGGTGGCTTCGGCCTGTTTTTTTAATAGCAGAGAAGATTAAAAGCAAGAAAGAAAGTAAAATATAAATATAATATATACATATTATATATCAAAATGTTCAGAAAAATATTTCCTACAGCATGAACTATTTTTCAAGTTCAAATAAAATCCTCCAAAATTCACAAAAGTCATACAATCCTGCTGAATCAATAAAACCTAAGAAAAATCATTTTTAGAATACCAAAATGATTTTAAATTTATTTTCTCCGTTTTTCTCTTGTAGGGAATCATTTTACCCTAATTTCCATATATTTGTTTTTGGAGAAAAATATTTTGAGTAAAACCCAAATAACTCAAAATTAAAATTGGGTTTCAAAATACCTTCAAAGGGACTTTCAATAAAATTCCGACTCACATGTCTTAAAATTTGAAGAAGTCATTTTATCTTCTCTCATGAAAATCATTGAGTTGCAGAAAGTTTCTGAATTTGAAATATTCTCAAATGGAATTCAAATCTTTTAAAAACCCTTTTCATTTATTCATATGGAAGAAGTGATATCATCTTCACAATAGGGTTTTGTGATAAAATGGATTTGAATTCATGGAGATCAAAATGCAAAGATGAAAGTTTTAGGAAAGTCCTTTTATTCCCTCTCATTCAAGTTTCAAAAAGTTTCAAATTCCACCGAATTTCACACAATCAGTCACACAACAATCAAACAAACAATCATAAATATTTATTTAATATAACATTCCAAAATTTAGAATTTTGGGATGTTACACCTAACGGGGACGGACATCAAGACCATGGCACTATGTATAAGAAACAATCACACAAAGTAAGAAAACTATACAAAGTAACTATATAAATCACACAATCATACAAGTAACTATATAAATCAAGTACAACATAAAAAATTGAATACCTAATAATAATCTGGATCATGTTGTTCAATAAATGCTCCGGGATCAATAAATGCATCATCATCATCACTATCGGTAATGACGTGCTCATCATCATCATTAATGAATGCATCATCATGTGGAAGGCCACATTTACGTAATCGGTCAAGCATTGACTGGTCATCCGCAACAATAACTTCTTCTAGTTCAGGATCTTCTTATTTCGGCTCAGGGCTGAAGTCGGGTTCACTGTCTGGGTTAATGTGAGGTTCATAATCCTCTTCATTAGGGGGAGGTGGTCTAACACGTGGCGACACTTCATAAACGACATCTCAACCATTGAGATTTGGATCACTTTAACAGGCCCATGGTAGATAGAAAACTTGGGTTGCCTGTTGAGCCATAATATAGACATCGGGAACATTCGAATGGGTGCTTTGTTTGATTTCCACTAGCCCTAAGTTTTCATGAGTCCTTCTAGTCTCCTTCGTCTGGAACCAATAACATTTGAACACTACGATGTTTTGTGGGTTTGCACCATAGAATCGAAGTTCATAAATTGCTTCAACTCTTCCATAATACTCGGTATCTCCTTCACCGATAGAAGAGACACAACAATTTGTAGATAGCTCTTTTCCATAGGTACGAAAGCGGTACCCGTTGATGTCGTATTTTTCAAATGAATGGACCTTAAAGTCAAAACCATTAGCGACTTGTCTCAGTTCGGTGTCCATAAACTCTGAATTAGCCTACAAGATTAATACGAAAGGGATTGTTGCATTAGCCACAAATTGGACGAAGAAATGAAAAGGTCTAATGGAAATTACCATTTGTTTGAACCAAGAGATGAAACCGGGATAGTCGCCTCCATGCTTTCCTAGAAGCTCATACTCTTCGACGGAATCCTTTTGGATCACCGCTCCATACGAGAATTTGGCGACGTATCGACTATATCAAATTTATCCGGGAATAAGAGCAATTTAAAGGAATTAGAAGTTGCAAAACAATGTACCAAGAACTTACACGATGTACGGCCACACTTCTGTTAGGTTGGTGAAGATATACAATGAAATGATCTGCCATTCTTTGAAATCCATCGTTAAGGAATTAGAAGCACCGGCTGGTGCGATATCCCCTTCTTAGGGTCATCAACATTGTACCGAGGCTTCATATTATGCAAATGATGATTTTTGGCTTCGTAGTGTGTTGTCACGAAGTTTGCCGCCTCCTCAGTAATGAATGCCTTAGCCATAGATGCTTCAATTCTATGTTTATTTTTACATTTTGCTCGTAGCGTCTTCTGCATCCTCTCGATTGCGTAGAACCAACAATTTTGCATGCCCGCCAATCTTGCCTCGGTTCGGAGATGCAAAATCAACTGTTGCATTGGATTAAAGAAGCCGGCGGAAAGAACTTCTCTAACTTGCAGATCAACTCTGGCGCCAACTCTTCCATTTCTTCTAGCAGGCCAGGTGATACTTCTTTCGCACAAAGAACACGGAAGAAATAGCTCAGCTCTGCCAGTACTAGCCATTCATCCTTAGGGATGAAGCCACGCAACGTCACCGGCATTACCCGCTCAATCCATATGTGCCAATCATGACTCCTGAGACCAAATATCATCAATTTATCAAGACTCGCTCCCCTCTTTAGATTCACTGCATACCCATCGGGGAACATCAACTCCTTTTGCACCCACAAGATAGTTTCCCTCATAGCTGGCCTTCCATGATTAAACTATGCCTTTGGCTTTGTCTAGTTCTTCTTTCCTTTTGGTGGTTGGATGTTTTGTAACAGTCTATGACATAGCGCCTCCAGATCGAATCTAGCCTTAGTATTATCCTTTGACTTCCCATCTATGTCGAACAATGTACCAAAAATACCCTCAGCGATATTCTTCTCAGTGTGCATCACGTCGATGTTGTGTGGGCAAAGGAGGTCTTTGAAGTAAGACAGATCCCACAAGCATGTCTTGTGAGTTCAGGCGTGTTTCAAATTATACACCTTGAAATACCCTGGACGCTCTTGATCTAGCTCGAGAGCGTTTAACTGATCCAGGGTCTCTTGGCGTGTCAACGCAGGTGGTGTAGAGTTTTTGACAACTCTACCTTTGATGAAGTTCTTCTTGTCTTTCCTGAACTTATGGCACGGATCCAGGAACAGTCTATGCATGTCAAAGCAAGAAAAATTTTGACCGGCCTGAAGCCAGTGAAACTCAAGAGCTCCCTTGCATGTGGGGCACGGGAACCTTCCATACACACACACCAGCCAACGAATAGTGCATACGCCGGCAAGTCAAGCGTCGAGTACATGTACCATATACGCATTATGAAGTTCCATTTGCTAAAGGCATCATATGTCTTGAACCCATTATCCCAGGCTTCTTGCAATTCGTCCTTCAGTGGCTGCATGTACACATTCATATTCTTCCCCGGATAGTTGGGCCCTGGGATTATCAACGTCAGGAAAATGTTTTTTCTTTGCATAATCTGTCCGGGGGGGGGGGGATTGAGTGGAAAGACAAATATGGGCCAACAACTATATTGGGCTGACGTCAGACCAAACACACTGAACCCATCTGTGCTCATGCCGACTCGAGGATGCCTCAGATCTGCCGCTTTGTCATCATGTAATGCATCAAAGCGCTTCCATGCTTCACGTCCGATGTGTGCACCATCATCAGCTTCCCGTCTGCATCTAGTTGGGTTCTTTTGCCCGTTTTGTGCCATGCCATCTGTCTAACCGTCTCTTCAACCATGAAAATACGTTGAAGTCTTGGTACGATTGGCATATACCAAAGAACATTAACGGGGATTTTGGTCCGCGTCTTCTCAAACCGTTGTCTACCACAACATACCTGGATGACTTGCAAATGGGACAGTAGTTCAAGTCCGCATACTGAAGCCTAAATAAGGCACATCCTTTCTCACAGGCATGTATCTTCTCATAGGCATCTTAAGAGCACGGAGGATTTTGTTTGACTAGTACAGGTTAGTAGGTAGTACATGGACTTTGGGTAGAAAACGTCCAAATATTGTCATCATTGCGTCGTAGCATTCTCTGCCCAAGTTGAATTGAGAATTCAGAGCCACTATTTGTGAGATGGCATAAAGCTAACAAAGCTCAGTGTGCTCATGGAGAGGACGTTTTGAAGACTCCAACATTTCATTGAAGGCCTTTGCAGATTCCTCCATCTCATCGTCTGAGTCCCGAGCATCATCAAAGTCTTGCACCATGTCTTGCACCCCAGTATCATGCTCGTCGGTGCAATGGAAGCACCTCAGCTCTGGCACGTTGGGCAGACTCGCCATGAAATGTCCACACCTGTCGTGGATTTGTCACAGCAGATGTCCTAGTGTGAGGACTTAGTCGTGAGGCCAACACATCTATGTGGTAGATTGAGAGGGGTTGATCGGAATCGAGAGACGCAACACAAGATAAGGGTTTAGACAGCTTAGGCCCCGGGAAACATCATCCGGTAACAACCCTACATGTTGTTTGTGGCTAGGTCTCTTATGCTCATGAGAGAGTCGCTGCATAAGCCGGCTCCCCTTTGTGTCTAACATTATAGATTATTTCTTGTCCCTCTTGGGGTGCCCTGCCCCTCCTTATATAAGTTAGAGGGGAGGGTTACATGTAGAATCCAACACGGATCAGGACTTAAGCTATTCTGACTTCTCCTCACGGGCTTTTCTCCATGGGCTTCTTAACGTATTAGGCTTCTTAATGTCTCAGGCTTATTAACCCCAGACGACTCTGTTACAATCTGACTTACCATATGGCTTACCGTCTGGCTTAACATCTGCCGGCTTAACATCTAGCTTAACATCTGCCGGCTTAACATCTGCCGGGTCTCCAATAAAACACCAAGTCCCAGCCGGGTTATATTCCCGGTCGGGTCATACCGCGGGGTATATCCCCGACAACAACATATAATCTGGTGTAAAACCCCTCTTCTACAGGTGTTTGCCCATTTCATCCTCTATCCTCTTGTGCCAATTGTTGCACCCGGCACAGGTGCACCATGTTGTCATCTGGCCATTTGCAAATGCGGCTCTCAGAAACCCCTTGGTTTTTATTAACCATTCAATGGTCATGTCTTTCTGACTAGTGTGACCACTGTACATCCACGCACGATTACTCATCTTGCCTAGCTACTGGACACTTAAGAAATATATATATATATATATATATATATATATATATATATATATATATATATATATATATATATATATATCAGCATGTATATATTCATTATTTAATGGAGTTTGTCACTTTTATAACGTCCATGCAACCTAGACGCTAATAGGTAAAGATAGGTCCTTATCCCACCCGAGTATGTGTAGATTGGGTTCGTTTTCCCATGCTTTGCTCCGGATCTGACGCAAAATTTCGGCAGCACCTCCCCGTTGTTCTCCTGATACACGTCTCGGCAATAAGCAGAGAGGATTTGTAACCGGAGAACAATAGGAAGGCACTGATGAAATTCTGCATTGGATCCGGAGCAGAGCATATGGGAAAACGAACCCAATCTACACATAGTCGGGCTGTCCATGGATAACATTGGGAAATTTGAAAGAATCACTGAGGGAGTCCTTGATTAGGGGGTGTCCGGATGGCCGGACTATGACCTTTGGCCGGACTCCAGGACTATGAAGATACAAGATTGAAGACTTCGTCCCGTGTCCGGATGGGACTTTCCTTGGCGTGGAAGGCAAGCTTGGCGATACGGATATGTAGATCTCCTCCCATTGTAACCGACTCTGTGTAACCCTAGCCCTCTCCGGTGTCAATATAAACTGGAGGGTTTTAGTCCGTAGGACGAACAACAATCATACCATAGGCTAGCTTCTAGGGTTTAGCCTCTCTGATCTCTTGGTAGATCTACTCTTGTACTACCCATATCATCAATATTAATCTAGCAGGAGTAGGGTTTTACCTCCATCGAGAGGGCCCGAACCTGGGTAAAAACATCGTGTCCCTTGTCTCCTGTTACCATCCGCCTAGACGCACAGTTCAGGACCCCCTACCCGAGATCCGCCGGTTTTGTCACTGACATCGGTGCTTTCATTGGGAGTTCCTCTGTGTCGTCGCCATCAGGAAGGATGCCTCATCCCATCTTTAAAGACGACACTGTTGCTAAAGGAGCTTTGTCTATCGGCCAAACTCTTCGGCTAGGCGGTTTTCTTATGACCGCCTGTTCAGCCGCCGCGCCGACGATGACTTCTCGGGTCATCGAAAGCAATCTTCACGTCAACTCGGAACTCGCCGAGCAGTTAGATCCGACAGAGCTCTCTTCCTTAAATGAGCTCCTGGATCGCATCGCCGCCCTGGGAGTCGCTACAGACTACGATTAGATTGGGCCTAAACCCGATCTGAGAGAGATTAAATCTCCCCTGGTCACCCATAACGTTGTTGTGGTGGAGGAACAATGCGGCGACCCTTCATCTATCTTAAGGACTAGCTATGTCCGGATTCCTGATCCCTCCAAGCTGGATACCCACGGAGGGGAGGACGTCACTCAAGACCTGAACTTAGAGTCAGGCAATGGGCTAGATTCATTGGACAACATCCAAGAATTCAAACTTCCGAGTTCGGAAACTCCTTGGCCCTTGAGTCTCGGATTGGGTGAGGTTTCGGATTCAATTCCACCCACCCACCCGAACATATGCGATCTATCCAAAATTAGGTAAGAGCCCGAGGAAACAGTACATCATTACTGGGCCAGATTCCTCCTGGTTATGAACAGGATAAAGGACTGTCGCGAGGAAGACGCAATTTCATTCTTCTGCAATAATTGCACAGACAAGGGAATCCTCAACGCCATAGGTCGCCATGAAATTACACGCTTTGCTGACTTGGCGTCCATAGTACGAAAGTACTATGCGATGGAAAGCACCTATAAAACCGAAGTAAGATTTTGGGACAATCCGGCTCTGAATACAAACCCGGTCCGAAATAAAAGGGTGCATTATCGCCAGTTACCCGGGTTAAACACCAAAAAAACCCTAAAGGGCATGGAACCTTACTAGAGGGATGGCTCAATGGACCCTGTAAAATTCATAGTAAAGAGGGCGCCACACCAACTCCTAGCCTTAGAGCATGTTGGATACTCCGGCAGGTGGCCAAAAGTGGCGAAGAGCTTCTAACCCCAGAATCCACAGAGCACCAGCCCAGGGATACAAGTACGGTATTAACAGTCTTCGAGACTTTCGCATCAAATAATATGCGGAAACGAACACTCCGCAGCCTTGCCGAAGTCTACCAAGTAGCAACGATAAACCCATGGAGTGACACGGCTATTACCTTTAATGCCAGTGATGAACCTAAATTCTGAACAGCCCGAGCACCAGCCGCATTGGTCCTCAGTCCAATAGTGGACGGCTTTCGCCTTACCAAGGTACTCATGGACGGTGGCAGTGGATTGAACCTCATTTACGAGGAAGCCCTTCAAAAAATGGAAATAGACTAGAGCCGCATTGAGCGAAGCAGCACAACCTTTAGAGGAATAATCCCGATCGGAAACGTCTTTGTCAGGGAAAATCACACCGATGTGGTGTTCGCACGCGGATAATTACAGGTCCGAGGAGGTCATGTTCCAAGTGGCCCCGTTCAGCAGCGGATACCACGCTCTATTAGGGCGAGAGGCATTCACAATTTTTCAAGCTATACCCCATTACGGGTACATGAAGCTCAAAATGCCCGAGCCCAATGGAATCATCACTCTTGCTAGTGACCCGGACATAGCACTCTGCGCCGAAAATAAGACAGCCGCACTGGCCCTTGAGGCACTATCCGAAGCCCTAGCGGTCGAGGAACTGACTGCGCTGCGCTCCACGGTGAACAGGGACGACGCGATACTCGATAAAAGATCCAAGTCCACCTCCTTTAAACCGGCGGATTTAAACAGTCAAATTCCAAGTCCATCCAACGGACCCTACAAAACGGCCTCCATCGTATGCAATTAAACCTCAAGTAGATGCTGCACTACAAGAATTCCTACCAAAATTGGGACGTTTTGCTCGCACCCTTCGACATGCCAGAATCCCACGCCGGCTGGCCGAGCACAGCCTAAACATCCTAAAAGGATTCAAGCCGACCAAGCAGGCTCTTCACGTTTCTCGAACCTAAGAGACAAGCCATGGGAGAGGAGCTAGCCAAACTATTGGAGGCCGGATTCATCGAGATATAAAACATCCGGACTGGCTAGCAAACCTGGTGATGGTACCAAAGAAGGACAAATCCTGGCGCCTATGCGTCGATTTCAAGGACCTCAACAAGGATTGCCCAAAGGATCCCTTCCCCCTCCCCGCATCGATCAAATTATCGACGCTACCATAGGACATGATTCATTGTGTTTCCTCGACGCATACTGCAGCTACCATCAAATTAAGATGGCAGAGCCTGACCAAGCCGCAACGACATTCATCACCCCATACGGCCCATTCTGCTTCAACACAATGCCCTTCGGGCTCAAAAACGCCGGCGCAACATATCAGCGCATGATTCAGACATGTCTGGCAAACCAGATCGGCAAAATAGTGGAGGCATACCTAGAAGATGTTGACGTCAAAACCAAGCATGTCGAAACTCTAGTAGATGACTTGAGGCTCACATTCGATAACCTCCGAACATATGACATCAAGCTTAACCCGGACAAATGCGTTTTCGGCGTACCAGCCGGAAAGCTCTTGGGCTTCATTGTATCCGGTAGAGGAATTGAAGCAAACCCAGCCAAGATCCGAGCTCTGTCACAATTGGATATCCCAAAGGACCTCAAACAAACACAAAAATTGACTGTATGCGTGGCGGCTCTAAGCTGCTTTATCCCCCGCTTGGGAGAAAAGGCATTACCCCTTTATCGCTTCCTCCGGCGCATCGAACACTTCGAGTGGACGGATGCCGCCACGGCCGGACTCGAAGAAATAAAAGCCATATTGGCAACAAACCCGGTCCTGGCCGCGCCTAACATGGGCGAACCAATGCTATTATACATCGCGGCAACTCATCAAGTTGTAAGCGCGGTGCTCGTTGTCGAACGAGAAACGGACGGACACAAGTTCCCCCTTCAAAAACCAGTTTACTACGTGTCCACTGTCCTCACTCCATGCAAGTCATGGTATCCGCATTATCAAAAGATAGCGTACGCGGTGTTTATGGCATCCCGGAAGCTGCGGCACTACTTTCAAGAGTGTTCGATAATAGTAGCCTCCGAAGTACCTCTTAACGACATTATAGACAACCACGACGCGACAGGACAGATTGCCAAATGGGCCATTGAGCTCCTCCCGTTCGACATAACCTATAAGCCACAGAGAGCTATTAAGTCGCAAGTTTTGGCCGACTTCGTCGCCGAATGGACTGAAGCCGAACTCCCTAAAGAGTACGACACATTTTCCAACTGGATCATGCACTTCGACGGCTCCAAAATGTTGGCCGGTCTGGGGGCTGGCATCGTTTTGACATCCCCAACAGGAGATACAGTTCAATACGTACTCCAGATAATGTATACGGACTCCAACAATGCAGCCGAATATGAGGCCCTTCTACATGGTCTCCGGATGGCAGTCTCCATGGGCATTCAACGCCTAGAGGTGCGCGGGGATTCGAACCTCGCGATATCCCAAATAAATGGAGACTTCGATGCCAAGGATCCGAAAATGGCAGCTTATCGCAACACCGTCCTAAAAATGTCAGCTTGGTTCGAAGGGCTCGAATTGCACCATATAGCTCGGGAAAACAATCAGGCAGCAGACGTCTTGGCATGCATTGGCGCAAAGCGCGATGCCGTCCCCCCCCCCCCCAATATCTTCTTAGATAGGTTGTTCAAGCCATCCGTATTATGGGAAGGGGAGTCCGAAAATAACAGCCCGGACCCAACCGCACTGCCCGACACCAAGCATTCTGACCCAACTAGAGGCTCTGCCAACGAAGTAACATCTTCAGCCCACGTAATAATGGCAGCCATTGCCCCGTGGACGGAACCATTCCTAGCCTACCGAACCAGGCAGGAACTTCCCGAGGACCAAAACAAGGCACGCTGCATAGTGCGGCGATATAAAGCCTATAAAGTCCATGAGGGAGAGCTTTATATGAAAAGCACGACCGGATTCCTTCAAAGGTGTATCTCCAAAGAGGAAGGGCGGAATCTTCTGGATGAAATTCATGCCGGACTCGGCGGGCACCACGCCGCAGCCCGGGCCCTTGTAAGCAAGGCCTTCCGTACAGGATTTTATTGGCCGACGGCCCAGGCAGATGCTCAGGACTTAGTCCAATGATGCGTCGGTTGCCAGCTTTTTGCTAACCAAAGCCATATGCCACCCACCGCCCTCCAAACTATACCCATCACCTGGCCCTTCGCAGTCTGGGGGCTTGACATTGTTGGACCCCTTAAAGGAGGAACCCACAAGCAAAAATACCTACTGGTCATGGTGGATAAATTCACCAAATGGATAGAGGCCAAGCCTGTTAAGACGGCCGAATCCGGACCGGTGATAGACTTCATATCATGGGTCATACACCATTACGGCGTCCCCCATAGGATCATCACCGATAACGGCACGAACTTTACGGCCGACGAGGTCAAACTCTGGTGCAAAAACATGGGCATCAAGCTCGACTATGCTTCAGTCTATCACCCACAAACTAACGGTCATGTTGAGCGAGCAAATGGTCTAATAATGAGCGGCATCAAACCCAGATTAGTGCGTTCCCTCAAGGAATCCAACACGCACTGGGTAGAGGAGCTCGACTCCGTACTCTGGGGGCTGCGGACCACGCTGAATCGCACCACCGGATACACACCATTCTTTATGGTATACGGCGCAGAGGCGGTTCTGCCCTGCGACATAATTCATGACTCACCTTGCGTGCGCATTTATGAAGAAAGAGAAGCCGAACTCGATCGGCACGACAGTTTGGACGCCTTGGAGGAGGAGCGTGACGTGGCAAAAGCCCGTTCCGCATTTTATCAACAGCAGGCTTGAAGATATCAAAGCAGAGAAGTACGGGCCAAAACTTACAATGTTGGCGAGTTAGTTCTACGCCTGCCGGACAAGAAAAAGGACAAACTCAAGCCCAAATGGGAAGGTCCCTTTATTATTGACCAAGTCCTGACTGGTGGAGCGTACCGTCTGTGAGATGCATCGGATAACCGACTCCAGCCGTACCCATGGAAGGCACCCCGTCTCCGAAGATTCTACGCCTAGCGCCGGACTCTGTGTTCGTCTCCTTCCTCTTCCTATTTTTTACACATTAACTGTCTTATATTTGTCTCCTTCTCCCTCCCTTTCACTTACAGCCTTAAGGGCTTGTTTGCGCCTCGTTAAGACATTAAATCGACGCGCTTATCCGCGCTCATTATACCCGGGCTTCTTTAATGTGCTTATTTATACGGGCTTCACGCCCAACACATGTGTCACACTTCCGCATGTACCTTTTATTCACCATTATATGCATCGATATGACTTAAGTTTTGGCCAAGCTGGGTTGCTCGCTCTGTGCTTACCCTACATTCCCGATTGTTCGGCTAGGCGGTAAAGGAGCACCTCTGCGATTATTACTGCGGGTCAGCGGATGTGTACCTCGACTGGGTGAAGCCAAAGCTAGCGTTCTTAAGGGAATATTCGATCGGTGAACTAAAGATGATTTCTCAATTGTTTATTTATCTGCCCCGGATGCTTTTACTCTTTTTGCAGTCCGGACATGCACTTTAGGGCATGCCTCTGAGGGAAAGGAACCCCTAACGGAACTATTCTCCTTGGAAGATGTTTCTTACTAACCATGTAATATAACATAATTAGTTGGGCACTTGTCTGTTCAAGCAGTAATGACCCCTACGCCTGGTCTCCATGCATGCCCCGATTCCTACATAACCGAGAGGGTATTCGGACACACTCCGGACTATAGGGTCCCAAGGTTGAAGCGAGAAGGTCCGCCATGACAAACGATCTACAATCCGGCTAGAAGGCATTTTACATGTCATCTTAAAATACATAGTCAATTTGACTGGGCATATTCCTCTTCAATACCATCCAATAGGCTGTCTAGTTTACAGTCCTGTTGGGAATATTTGGTGGCCAACTCTACTTGGCTGTACACTAAGCTCACTAGGATCTCCTTCCCATCGGCCCCCACAGGTCCGACCTCGGCCATGTGGTTTGGGTCAGCCTTCGTGTACCGCGTCTTCACCATGGCCCAGGCCTCCCTGGCACCTTGACGGTAGGCCGATATCTTCCATAATCAAAAGTGCCGCCGCGCTCCCTTAAGCCTCTCTGCAAGCTCTCCACGGCCTTCAGGCATTGAGACATATGGCCACAAGGCCTGGGCGACGCCTTTCATCACCTGCCGAACTCGTTCGTGCAGTTGTAAGAGCTCGGGAAGAAGGTCACCCGTAGAACCGGGCATTTCCTCAGAAGGATGACCTGGGAGCATACCTACAGACATAACTCTGTTAGTCGACTTCCTCGCCGAACTCTTTTTCAAAGTTCATTCAAGCACTTACTAAAATGTCGCGTCGAAGCCGCCGATTCTCCTTCACGGAGTCCGGCTACCGGGCACAAACATCCTTTAGTTCCTCGCCCAGCTGGGTGTTGGCATCTTGGAGATTATTCTTCTCCTGCCTCACCCTCGTAAGCACGCTCTCGCCGGCCTTTAACCGGCGCAAGAGTTGTTGCTTGTCCGGATCTACTCCGGCGCCATCTGCAATGATATTGTCAGATTTGCACACACGCCGCACTTGACAACATACTTATCTTTCGAAGCGTATATTACCAAAGGGGGTCTCCTTGGTCTCCCCTTCCGCGGCTAGTGCGGCCTCAAGTTGGGCTTTGCACTCTTCCAGCTCCTGGGACAGTTGGGTATTCTTTTTTGTAAGATCCTCAGATAACAAATGATCCTTAAATCAGTTATTCTATCTGCTTCAAGTCTCGGGGCTCTTGACATATATAACCATCAAATTTTCTCACCAGATGTCTTTCACATACTTGCTCCGTGGCTCTGCTAGACCATTTTGAGCAGCACGGAGGTACGATCTCCTGAATTGAAGGCATCCAATGCCTCTTGGGAGAAACAAGCGTCACGAAGAACTGTCCGGCGACGCCTGTGATTCATGGCACTCTCCACCTCGGAATTGGTGGCGGACAGTCTGTCCGCATCCTCTGTTGGAGGAGCGTCCGACACACGCCTCGTGTTCGCCTCAGCTTCTGGACCTGGCTTTGGAGCCTGGCTGGTGGAGGCTCGATTGGCAATTTTTCCGGATATAGTCCGGCGAGCCCTCTTTTTCCTAAAAAGAAGAGAGCACGGGCGTTAGTATGCATCATAAGAATAATACCTTGGAATAAGGCAGCACACCTTACTTGTCACGCCCAATATGCGACCCTATCCAAAAGGAACTCGATGGTCCCACCAAGGATAGACCCGCATATTGAAACGCTTTTGCAAGGTGGATATCATTACATCAACATTACATAATAGATGGGGATACATACATAAGGCACAAATGCCACAAGAATACATCAACATCATATACAAGATCAACATCCGACTACGGATGAAACATAAACAGAAACTCAAATGACATCCACCCTGCTAGCCCAGGCTGCCGACCTGGAACCTATCCCCTGATCGAAGAAGCAGAAGGACAACTCAACACAAGCAAGCATCGCTCTCGCGCCATGATCATCGCCCAACCTGTACCTGCAACTGGTGGTGTAGTAATCTGTGAGCCACGAGGACTCAGCAATCCCATTACCATGGGTATCAAGACTAGCAAAGCTTAATGGGAAAGGAAGGGGTAAAGTGGAGAGGTTGCAGCAGCGACTAAGCATGATATGGTGGCTAACATACGCAAATGAGAGCGAGAAGATAAACAAAGGAACGGTCGTCAACTAGTAATGATCAAGAAGTGATCCTGAACTCCTACTTACGTTAGACGTAACCCAGAAACCGTGTTCTCCTCTCGATCAACCCCGAAAAGAGACACTCACGGTTACACACACGGTTGGTGTATTTTAATTGAGATCAACTTCGGGTTTTCTACAACCGGACATTAACAAATTCCCATCTGCCACATAACCGCGGGCACGGCTTTCGAAAGTTCAAACCCTGCAGGGGTGTCCCAACTTAGCCCATGATAAGCTCTCGCGATCAACAAAGGATATTCCTTCTCCCCGGGAAGACCCGATCAGTCTCGGAATCCCAGCTACAAGACATTTCACAGCAATAAAACAAGACCAGAAAGACCTCCGCGCGCCGACACCCGGTAGTAGTAGCCACAGATCTCGTCCCTGTGCCACGACCGGATGAGCAGTCCGTACAACTAAAACCAGCCCTCAAGTTTCCTTGAGGTGGCGCTGCAAAGCACTCTAGTTTGGACCAACACTTATACAAGCATTGGCCCGGGGGGGCTAAAATGAAGATGACCCTTGAGAGCGCGACTCCCAAGGGAAAAAGGTAATGGGTGAGGCAAATGGTAAAACCAATGTTGGGCCTTGCTGGAAAAGTCTTATTCAAAGCGAACTGTCAAGGGGGTCCCATAAATCACCCGACCGCGTTAGGGACGCAAAATCCGGGAACATAATACCGATATGACGGAAACTAGGGCGGCAAGAGTGGAACAAAACACCAGGCATAAGGTCGAGCCTTCCACCCTTTACCAAGTATATAGATGCATTAATTAAATAAGATATATTGTGATATCCCAACAAGTAAACATGTTCCAACAAGGAACAACATCTCCATGTTCCAACAAGGAACAAACTTCATCTTCACCTGCAACTAACAATGCTATAAGAGGGGCTGAGCAAAGCGGTAACATAGCCAAACAACGGTTTGCTAGGAAGGGTGCAAAAGGTTAGAGGCGACATGGCAATTTGGGATGGCTTGATAAATGGTAATAGGTAGCGCAGCATAGCGAAAGAACGAAGCAACTAGCATAGCAATGATAGTAGTGAGATCCAGGGTAGCGGTCATCTTGCCTGAAATCCCGCAAGGAAGAAGAACGAGTCCATGAAGAAGACGAACTGATGAAGCCGAACCAAGCGTAGACGAACGAATCCTCACGATCGCAACGAAACAGGAACTAACAAGAAGAAGCACGCAACATAGTAAACACTCCACACATGAACAAGACATGATGCACAACCAAGCATGATGCATGACAAAGCTACATGAAGCTACTCATGGCAAGAGATGATGCAAACAAGAGCAACACATCAAGACAAGTTTAAATGAGGCCGGGAACAACATATAACAATTCCGGTAAGCCCTCATATGCAAATTTCGAAATTGGTACAGATCTGGATAAACCTTATGTTCAAGTTGTTAAACAGCAAGTTAAGATGCACCACGATGATCTACACGAAATTCTAGTCAAGTTACATATAAAGTTCATTAGATTCGGAGCTACGGCCTAGAAGATATGAGCAAAACAAGTTAAACATGGCATTGATGCAAAATGCATAAAAACATCAAGCAAACACCTCAAAACAAGGATGCAACATGATAATATGAAACTACATGCAAAATCAAGCAAGTTTAATGTAGAGCACAATCAAAATGGAGCAACAGTTCAACACATACACACAAAACAAGTCATGACAACAATCTGTCAAAAACAGCAACTAGGCATATTGCAAGCATCAAAACAATATGCTACAGAACCTCAATATGAAAACAAAAGGCATGGGCATGATGTACAGGTAAAGCATAACAAAACATGAACACTGAGCTATCTCCAGAAATCACTAGAACATGCTCAAAATGACATGGCAAGATTGCAACTAATAACAGTTTCAGGCATTGGCAGAAATAACAACAGGTTGCAATGTTTAGAGCTATGAAACAACATGTTACAGGAACTTATCATGGCAAACAAAGGCATGGCATGAATCTACTCAAAGCATATAACAAAAGTCCTTTAGTGACCATAAGCCAAAAAGGATCAGAAAATATAGTAACACCCATGTCAATATCGAATGTTCCGTTAACAGATTCAGCAACATGGCATGTCAAAAACTGATAACAAGTAGGCATGTTTACAAGCTCAATGCACTCACTACAGAGCCTTATATGAAAAACTAAGCATACATACATCAAGAAGACATGACATAGAAGACATAAATGGCAAGAACAATAACATAGCATACATGGATCAACCACAACAACCTAGGCAAAATTGAATAACATGTAAACAATCTGCCAGGAAACATTTTGAAGCAAAAGTAGAGCTCGATTGACTCAAGCTAGACTACTCCATAATTGCAAACAAGGGCATGGATGGATAGAGCAAGACATGTTTAACAACACATCCTTACTGAAGTATCTCAAAAAATGCATGGATAACTCTGTAGCATCAAGTTAACATGGCATCAAAATATCAGCAAAACATGGCTGAAATCAGCAACAACAAGACACCTAGTTTGCATGCTTGTGCTAGTCACCACATAGATCACAAAAATACATGGCATATACCCCTGGAAAGATGGCATGGCATATTACAAAACACATGTAGGACTCAAGTACATAGGATGCACACATCAATCATGGCAAAAATGACAAAAGTGCAAGTTCTGATAAAAATCGGAAACTAACATCACATAGCACTCTTCTAACAGCATTTCGGGCATCAAGATGAGCTCAAATGAAAATGATGCAATGAGATGAAATGATCTACTCTTCGGGACGAACATTCTGACATATTACATGCGCAAAACGGAGCTACGATGACAGAGATATAATGCAACGAAAATGCAACAAAATTACTGCAGCTATCTCGGGACTTAGTGGATTTTTAGGAAAAAAAACATATGAGCGCAACATAACTATATCTCGCACGGGCGGGCAAAGGCGGGGCTCACCTAGCAGGCCTTGGCCCGGTCGGTGTGGAGGCAGGCCGGGGCAGGCCGAGCTGGGCCGGCAGCAGGGCCTCGCGGGGAGGGCCCACGCGTGAAGCGCTGGCATGCTGCGGCGCCAAGACGCACGCACGGCCGGGGAAGGCTGGCCGGGCGCTTCCGTGATGGAGGGACGGCGGCGAGGCAGGGGTGGTCCGGCGAGACCGCCGAGGTCGGGAACGGGCAGATCCGGCCTTGGGGAGAGCGGATCCGGTGATGGCGGCGAAGAACGGGGCTCCATGGGCGGCGGCGGAGATACTGGCGGCGACGGCGGGACCCGGCAAGGATGCGGCTGAGGGCGGAGCTCCTGGGCGGCGCGAAGACGGGATCCGGGGGAGGCGAGATCTGGCGGCGGCGGAGCCGCCTGGGGCTGTCGGGGCTCGCCGGAGGCAGCGAGGGCTCGCCGACGGGAGGAGCCCAGGATGCTCGGGCGGCGGGGCGAGCCACGCTCGGACGCCTGCGGGCGCGCGGGCGGCGCGGAGCGGGCTCTGGGCCGGCTGCGGGCTCAGCGGCCCACGGGAGGAGGCGGCGGTGGGGCACGGCCCGGGCTGAGGTGGCGGCGTGCCACTGGCCGGGAGCGGCGGCGGGGGCGACGTGGCGTGAAGTTATTGGCCGGAGAGAGGTGGAGGGCGGACATGTCCGGCGGGGTCCGGACGTGTCCGTCTGCGGGAGGAGGACGAAGGCTAGGGTTAGGGGTGGATTGGACCGCGAATTTCGGAGGGGAAGGTGTTTATATAGGTAGAGGGAGCTAGGAGAGTCCAAATGAGGTGCGGTTTTCGCCCACACGATCGTGATCGAACGACCAAGAGCATGGAGGGGAGTTTGGTGGGTTTTGGGCCACTTAGAAAGGGGAGTTGGGCTGCAACAAAAGAGGCTTTTGCGGTTACCCGGTTAACCGTTGGAGTACCAAACGACCTCCAAATGATCCGAAACTTGACAGGCGGTTCACCGGTGCTATACCAAGGCCGCTTGACAAACCTCGGTCCATTCCGAGACCGTTTAACACCCGCACACGAAAAGAGGTAAAAGGGGGCGTTGGGAGACATAGGAGTACCGGATTGCAAAACGGACAACGGGGAAAATGCTCGGATGCATGAGACGAACACGTATGCAAATGCGATGCACCTGATGACATGATATGAAATGCATATGATGACATGGCAAATTACAACACGCAAGCAAATGACATGGCAACGATAGCGAATAACTGACGGACACCTGGCGCATCGAATCCGGGGCGTTGCAACACTCCTCCACTAACAAGAGATCTCGTCCCGAGATCTTAGGATCGAGACGGAAAAGAAAAAAGGGATGAGGTGAAACAAAACTCAAGAGAAGAAGCAAAGAATCGAGAGCACTCGAGAAGAAGAGAGGAACGACGAGAATGACGAGAATCGAAAACTCACGGAATCAGATAGACTATGAAACAACTCCGGTTCGAACGAGATAAGAAATGAATAAGACTGAAAGAATTTAGGCAGCACTCCGACTGAAACATGGAAGGAGTTGGAACTGAGTTTGACGAAATGGAACGATAGTTGACGAGAGAAACAACACAATGCCTCCGGAAGAATTGAAAGAATTGAATGAAAAGAACTTAGAAGGAAGGATTGAACGGAGTTGTTGAGAAAATCAACAACGAAAGAATAAGCTTGTTGTGGACTTATGAATAACCTCTCAAAATTATGAGCTGATCGCCGACCACAAGCAGAAAATATTAATTAGCTGAAAAGAACGAAGAAAAACAAAACTCCACTTCAAAAGAATATGGAGAACTAATTACACTTCGAGACGCGAGAAGAAAAGATACTTGAACTCCACCAACAAGAATCTTGATGAACTCTTGAAGAATGAATTAAATCATGAAGAACCACCATGAAGAACTCCGGTAACAAAAGGATGGTGAGATAGAAAGAAGGATGAAAGAATAAGATCAGCCTTGCGGTGATTTAGACGGAGGTTCCGACGAGATGGTCGAGGAAAACTGAACTCCGGATAAGAAAAGATGGGAAACACTTGGAACTGAAATTTATTCATTACGAACAAACTCCGAAGGAAAGGATTAATCACTTGGATGAAATAAGAATAAGATTTATTGTATGCTTATCCTTCATCAAATTAAATTGATGACCAACAACAAATTTGGCATGCAACTTATTCTTCTTGAAAAAGAATTGGGAAGTGGCATATCGCAAACTTGAGAAGGTCTTCATGAACCACCGGTAGGATTGAAAAGAGCGAATGAATTAATAAGATAAACAAGGAAAAAGAATCTTGAACGAGCCACCATAAGAATTCGAAATGACTGATGAAAAAGAAATAATCACCGGGAAGAATTAGAAAAGCACGAAGATACTTGAGGGAATTTGGAGAAAAGAGATCGAAGAGATCGCAAACTGATTAACGAATGCTTGAACGAAGCACCGGAAGAATATTGAGACGAATGAAGGGGCACGAATATGGAATAATTGGAGAACGAATTTGAAAAAACTTGGGGCGAGGAAATCTTCTGAAACGGAGGCCTCCGGATAATCGGAACAGAAAAGCAACTCCTGAAATACTCCGGATGGAAGAAAAGAATATCTGACAAATGGAAACAACTAGATAGGATAACATCGAGCTAGCACCATGAATCTCCGGGGGAACGGACAAGATTTTTATGAGAAAAATCTACGACGGTCTTCAAAGCTGATAAAGACGACGAGAAACAACACCAAAATTATTGATACTCCGGAAGAAAGAAAAAACACAGAGGTTGAGCCAACAATGAAAAGAATTTGAAAGCGATCTTGGAGAAGGCATGTGACTGATGAAATTCATTCTTACGTCAAACTTCAAAAGAATAGCTCCGGAATAATTAGAAGAGTCAGGTAAGATCCTGGGAAAAGACCTGTGGGTTAGGGCCCACTGAAGAGATAACACCGTTGAAAAAGTGATGTTGAACAGATAAATGATGCACCGGAACAAATGAAATATTTGAGTGAGGTGACAACCTCGAATTAATTCAAACACAGATGAATCTCCTGAGATGTCTTGAGCACTCCGGAAGGATAAACTGGCGAGAGACGAACGAGCAGGGAGAACACTTCGAGCCGAGGAAATGAATATGATCAACCCGAAAAACTTGAATTGAGTGCACCGGAAAAAGAAAGGGATGAAGAATGACGAACGAGACGAGAATTCACCGGTTAAAATAATTGACGAAAGACTGAAGAGACTCCACACGAATGAAATTGATGGTCGAGAGAGACTCAGACTCCGGGAATAGGAGGGTGGGTGGGCGGGAAAACAGAGGCAACTTGGAAGGGGAAACCGACGAATATCTTGAAGAGGAAACACCGGTTAAAATCATGGAGGAAAGAAGGCAAAGACTTCGCACGAGTAGGATGGATACTCGATTACGGACTCCGGTTCCGAGATGAAAAGGGTGGGCGGGTGGGAAAAACAAGGACAACTTCGGACAAGGAAAACAACGACGTCGGAGGAAGAACTGAGGATTGAACCCAAAGATGAAGAGGGTCGAGTCGACTTGACGAGAAATGCACCGGACAAAAAGAGCTGAGGAACAACTACCGGAAAACCAACTGCGTGATCCTAAAGAAAATTTTGAAGGGGAAGAGGAGTAATTCAAAACACCTACGTCAAGATTCCTCACCAGAGCGACGAAGGGGCAGAGGAGTAAAAAGAATTCCTACTCTCCGATATAACTAGACTCCGAAAACAGTTTTCTTCTAGACTCAACAACGGCCAAACTACACGATCAATCAAGGGGCTCCTAGGGTCGGTCGAGGCTCGATACCAACTTGAACACGCCTAATATGCGACCCTATCCAAAAGGAACTCGACGGTCCCACCAAGGATAGACCCGCATATTGAAACGCTTTTGCAAGGTGGATATCATTACATCAACATTACATAATAGATGGGGATACATACATAAGGCACAAATGCCACAAGAATACATCAACATCATATACAAGATCAACATCCGACTACGGATGAAACATAAACAAAACTCAAACGACATCCACCTCGCTAGCCCAGTGCTGCCGACCGGAACCTATCCCCGATCAAGAAGCGTAAGGACAACTCAACACAAGCAAGCATCGCTCTCGCGCCATGATCATCGCCAACCTGTACACTGCAATCGGTGGTGTAGTAATCTGTGAGCCACGAGGACTCAGCAATCCCATTACCATGGGTATCAAGACTAGCAAAGCTTAATGGGAAAGGAAGGGGTAAAGTGGAGAGGTTGCAGCAGCGACTAAGCATGATATGGTGGCTAACATACGCAAATGAGAGCAAGAAGAGAAACAAAGGAACGGTCGTCAACTAGTAATGATCAAGAAGTGATCCTGAACTCCTACTTACGCCGACATAACCCGAAACCGTGTTCTCCTCTCGATCAACCCCAAAAAGAGACACTCACGGTTACACACACGGTTGGTGTATTTTAATTGAGATCAACTTCGGTTTTCTACAACCGACATTAACAAATTCCCATCTGCCACATAACCGCGGGCACGGCTTTGAAAGTTCAAACCCTGCAGGGTGTCCCAACTTAGCCCATGATAAGCTCTCGCGATCAACGAAGGATATTCCTTCTCCCGGAAGACCCGATCAGTCTCGAATCCGGCTACAAGACATTTCACAGCAATAAAACAAGACCAGCAAGACCTCCCGGCGTGCCGACACCCAGTAGTAGCAGCGTATCTCGTCCCTGTGCCACGACCGGATGAGCAGTCCGTATAACTAAAACCAGCCCTCAAGTTTCCTTGAGGTGGCGCTAAAAGCACTCTAGTTTGGACCAACACTTAGACAAGCATTGGCCCGGGGCTAAAATGAAGATGACCCTTGAGAGCGCGACTCCCAAGGGAAAAAGGTAATAGGTGAGGCAAATGGTAAAACCAATGTTGGGCCTTGCCGGAAAAGTCTTATTCAAAGCGAACTGTCAAGGGGTCCCATAAATCACCCGACCGCGTTAGGGACGCAAAATCCGGGAACATAATACCGATATGACGGAAACTAGGCGGCAAGAGTGGAACAAAACACCAGGAATAAGGCCGAGCCTTCCACCCTTTACCAAGTATATAGATGCATTAATTAAATAAGATATATTGTGATATCCCAACAAGTAAACATGTTCCAACAAGGAACAACATCTCCATGTTCCAACAAGGAACAAACTTCATCTTCACCTGCAACTAACAACGCTATAAGAGGGCTGAGCAAAGCGGTAACATAGCCAAACAACAGTTTGCTAGGAAGGGTGCAAAAGGTTAGAGGCGACATGGCAATTTGGGATGGCTTGATAAATGGTAATAGGTAGCGCAGCATAGCGAAAGAACGAAGCAACTAGCATAGCAATGATAGTAGTGAGATCCAGGGTAGCGGTCATCTTGCCTGAAATCCCGCAAGGAAGAAGAACGAGTCCATGAAGAAGACGAACTGATGAAGCCGAACCAAGCGTAGACGAATGAATCCTCACGATCGCAACGAAACAGGAACTAACAAGAAGAAGCACGCAACATAGTAAACACTCCACACATGAACAAGACATGATGCACAACCAAGCATGATGCATGACAAAGCTACATGAAGCTACTCATGGCAAGAGATGATGCAAACAAGAGCAACACATCAAGACAAGTTTAAATGAGGCCGGAACAACATATAACAATTCCGTAAGTCCTCATATGCAAATTTCGAAATTGGTCCAGATCTGAATAAACCTTATGTTCAAGTTGTTAAACAGCAAGTTAAGATGCACCACGATGATCTACACGAAATTCTAGTCAAGTTACATATAAAGTTCATTAGATTCGAGCTACGCCTAGAAGATATGAGCAAAACAAGTTAAACATGGCATTGATGCAAAATGCGTACAAACATCAAGCAAACACCTCAAAACAAGGATGCAACATGATAATATGAAACTACATGCAAAATCAAGCAAGTTTCATGTAGAGCACAATCAAAACGGAGCAACGGTTCAACACATACACACAAAACAAGTCATGACAACAATCTGTCCAAAACAGCAACTAGGCATATTGCAAGCATCAAAACAATATGCTACAGCACCTCAATATGAAAACAAAAGGCATGGGCATGATGTACAGGTAAAGCATAACAAAACATGAACACTGATCTATCTCCAGAAATCACTAGAACATGCTCAAAATGACATGGCAAGATTGCAACTAATAACAGTTTCAGGCATTGGCAGAAATAACAACAGGTTGCAATGTTTAGAGCTATGAAACAACATGTTACAGGAACTTATCATGGAAAACAAAGGCATGGCATGAATCTACTCAAAGCATATAACAAAAGTCCTTTAGTGACCATAAGCCAAAAAGGATCATAAAATATAGTAACACCCATGTCAATATCGAAAGTTTCGTTAACAGATTCAGCAACATGGCATGTCAAAAACTGATAACAAGTAGGCATGTTTACAAGCTCAATGCACTCACTACAGAGCCTTATATTAAAAACTAAGCATACATACATCAAGAATACATGACATAGAAGACATACATGGCAAGAACAATAACATAGCATACATGGATCAACCACAACAACCTAGGCAAAATTGAATAACATGTAAACAATCTGCCAGGAAACATTTTGAAGCAAAAGTAGAGCTCGATTGACTCAAGCTAAACTACTCCATAATTGCAAACAAGGGCATGGATGGATAGAGCAAGACATGTTGAACAACACATCCTTACTTAAGTATCTCAAAAAATGCATGGATAACTCTGTAGCATCAAGTTAACATGGCATCAAAATATCAGCAAAACAGGGCTGAAATCAGTAACAACAAGACACCTAGTTTGCATGCTTGTGCTAGTCACCACATAGATCACAAAAATACATGGCATATACCCCTGGAAAGATGGTATGGCATATTGCAAAACACATGTAGGACTCAAGTACATAGGATGCACACATCAATCATGGCAAAAATGACAAAAGTGCAAGTTCTGATAAAAATCAGAAACTAACATCACATAACACTCTTCTAACAGCATTTCGGGCATCAAGATGAGCTCAAATGAAAATGAGGCAATGAGATGAAATGATCTACTCTTCGAGGCGAACATTTTGACATATTACATGCGCAAAACGGAGCTACGATGACAGAGATATAGTGCAACGAAAATGCAACAAAATTACTGCAGCTATCTCGGGACTTGGTGGATTTTTAGGAAAAAAAACATATGAGCGCAACATAACTATATCTCGCACGGCGGGCAAAGGCGGGCTCACCTAGCAGGCCTTGGCCCGGTCGGTGTGGAGGCAGGCAGGGCAGGCCGAGCTGGGCCGCAGCAGGGCTCGCGGGAGGGCCCACGCGTGAAGCGCTGGCTGGCACAGGCGCCCGCGACGCACGCACGGCCGGGAAGGCTGAGCCGCGCGGCTTCCGTGATGGAGGGACGGCGGCGAGGCAGGTGGTCTCGGCGAGGCCGCCGAGGTCGGGAACGGCAGATCCGCCTTGGGGAGAGCGGATCCGGTGATGGCGGCGAAGAACGGGGCTCCATGGGCGGCGGCGGAGATACTGGCGGCGACGGCGGGACCCGGCAAGGATGCGGCTGAGGGCGGAGCTCTTGGGCGGCGCGAAGACGGGATCCGGGAGGCGAGATCTGGCGGCGGAGCCGCCTGGGTGTCGAGGCTCGCCGGAGGCAGCGAGGGCTCACTGACGGAGGAGCCAGGATGCTTTCGGGCGGCGGGCGAAGCCACGCTTCGGACGCCGGGGGCACGGGCGGCGCGGAGCGGGCTCATGGGCCGGCTGCGGGCTCCGCAGGCCCATGGGAGGAGGCGGCGGCGGGCGCGCCCGGCTGAGGTGGCGCGCGCCACTGGCCGGAGCGGGCGGCGGGGCGACGTGGCGTGAAGTTATTGGCGGAGAGAGGGGGGGCGGACATGTCCGGCGGGTCCGGACGTGTCCGTCTGGGAGGAGGACGAAGGCTAGGGTTAGGGGTGGATTGGACCGCTAATTTGGAGGGGAAGGTGTTTATATAGGTAGAGGGAGCTAGGAGAGTCCAAATGAGGTGCGGTTTCGCCCACACGATCGTGATCGAACGACCGAGAGCATGGAGGGAGTTTGGTGGGTTTTGGGCCACTTAGAAAGGGAGTTGGGCTGCAACAAAGAGGCTTTTATGGTTACCGGTTAACTGTTGAGTACCAAACGACCTCCAAATGATCCGAAACTTGATAGGCGGTTCACCGTGCTATACCAAGGCCGCTTGACAAACCTCGGTCCATTCCGAGACCGTTTAACACCCGCACATGAAAAGAGGTAAAAGGGGGCGCCGGGAGACATAGGAGTGCCGGATTGCAAAACGGACAACGGGGAAAATGCTCGGATGCATGAGACGAACACGTATGCAAATGCGATGCACCTGATGACATGATATGAAATGCATATGATGACATGGCAAAGTACAACACACAAGAAAATGACATGGCAACGATAGCGAATAACTGACGGACACCTGGCGCATCGAATCCGGGGCGTTACATTACTGCTGCGCTAGTGCCTCGAACCGGACTGCGTGTCTCTTTAGCCTACCCGCCCTCGCGGTCCCTTGTTGGCTAGTCGTCGCAGGCTCGGCATTCCGCCTCGAGATCCTCCCCTGCGAAACACCATTGGTATTCGGTGATAAAAAATAAGCATGGATGGATTATCTTCGAAGTATTACGACTTCGATCTCGATTACTTGTGAGGCGGGGAGTATTCCAGGATAATCGGCTGTAATAGCCACCAAGGCATTGTCGATGCTCAGTTGGTGAAATACCCCATCGATCAGCTCTACGGATATGTCCGGATCCTCTTGGGAGGCCGGATCAAGGGACCGTTCCGAATCCTCGGGTTGTGGAGGAGGGCTGTTTATATCCTTTACGGCCCGGCGCAATTACTGCGTCGAAAGCACAAGATAAGGTACTTAACTATGGGAATATGGAGCAGATGGGCAAAAAGAACCATCCGCTTACCCAGCTTGGAGGATTGTTCATAGAAAATCCGCCCTGTGGATTGACGCGGAGGAACTCCTCCTCTTCTCCCTTGTACAATGCGGACAAGATCTTCGTCAGAGCGGCAACCGATCCCGGCCCCTTACGGCCGCAGCAGGTGGCATCATCCTCCCCGTTGAAATCCCACATGGGGTGGCCTCTATACTAAAGCGGCTGCACCCCCCGCATAATGCATGTGGCCATGACCCCGATCATGGTCAGTCTGAAATGAGCTAACAACCTTATCCGGCTCATCAGGTAAAGGACGTCCTTGTCATTTTCCCTCTGAGGGCTCCGTGGACACCAGCTTAGGCGCTTCTTCAAAGGAGCATTATTGAACTCGGGGAGGCCGATCCGAACATGATCTTCTATATAAAACCATTCTGAAGGCCAGTCTTCGGACGCCTTCCTTGGGGTTCCGGATAGATATCTGGTCCCGGCGATGCGCCATAGTTCGGCTCCACCCACTTGATATATCGACCCCTCTTGAGAACGGGGCACAAGGCAGAACAACTTCTTCCACAGCGCGAAATGAGCCTCGATGGCCAAAAACAGCTCGCAAAGGGCTACGAAGCCCGCAATATGCAATATGGAGGCATGCGTAAGGTTGTGCAACTGGAGTCCGTAGAACTCCAGGAGCCCCCGGAGAAGCGGATGAATTGGAAATCCGAGCCCTCTTATCAGATAAGGGACAAGGCATACCCGCTCTCCTTTGGAGGGGCTGGGGATGCTTCCACTTGCTCTCCGCCATTATAGGTGGCAAGTCCGCTCAACCAGGACCATGAAGGCTGGGGAAGGAATCCCTTGGTTTGGAGTCACTAGCTAGCTCATTCAAGGGACGGAACATCTTCCGAACTTCCGTGCCGAGGGCTGGGAGGGCGAGAGGAGGAGCTGCGCTCGGCTGGCCATGATGGAATGGATCTCGCTTGATGCGCCCAATGAATGCTCGCTGAAGGAAGATGGTGTGATTCGGATCTAAATCCTCGTCTCTTTTATGGGCAGCTAGTTTGCGCAGCTAGGGGGGTAAATGTAAAAACACCCTGGCTTTTCGCATTCGTTTGACACGTGGAAGACGGCCATTATTGGGCGTGGAAGCCAAGGAGCGCAATATTCACGAGAAGCCGGACACTATTCAACAGGTACACAGAATTTGGAGAAGAACCCGCCTTGCAATGCCAAAGACAATCTGCGCATCGCACTCATCGTCATTGAAGCCTGGTTCGGGGGCTACTAAGGGAGTCCTGGATTAGGGGGTGTCCGGATGGCCGGACTATGACCTTTGGCCGGACTCCTGGACTATGAAGATACAAGATTGAAGACTTCGTCCCATGTCCGGATGGGACTTTCCTTGGCGTGGAAGGCAAGCTTGGCGATACGGATATGTAGATCTCCTCCCATTTTAACCGACTCTGTGTTACCCTAGCCCTCTCCGGTGTCTATATAAACCGGAGGGTTTTAGTCTGTAGGACGAACAACAATCATACCATAGGCTAGCTTCTAGGGTTTAGCCTCTTTGATCTCGTGGTAGATCTAATCTTGTACTACCCATATCATCAATATTAATCAAGCAGGAGTAGGGTTTTACCTCCATCGAGAGGGCCCGAACCTGGGTAAAAACATTGTGTCCCTTGTCTCCTGTTACCATCCACCTAGACGCATAGTTCGTGTAACGCCCCGGATTCGATGCGCCAGGTGTCCTTCAGTTATTCGTCGTCGTTGCCATGTCATTTGCTTGCGTGTTGCACTTTGCCATGTCATCATCTGCATTTTTATCATGTCATCATGCGCATTTCATTTTGCATACGTGTTCGTCTCATGCATCCGAGCATTTTCCCGTTGTCCGCTTTTGCAATCCGCACTCCTATGTCTCCCGGCGCCCTCTTTTACCTCTTTTTTCGTGTGTGGGTATTAAACGGTCTCGAATGGACCGAGGTTTGTCAAGCGGCCTTGGTATAGCACCGTAGACCGCCTGTCAAGTTTCGGATCATTTGAGGTCGTTTGGTACTCCAACGGTTAATCGGTAACCGCAAAGGCCTCTTTGTATTGCAGCCCAACACCCTTTCAAAGTGGCCCAAAACCCAGCAAACTCCCTCCATGCTCTCGGTCGTTCGATCACGATCGCGTGGCAAAACCGCACCTCATTTGGACTCACCTAGCTCCCTCTACCTATAAATCAGTCCCTCCCGAAATTCGCGGATGAATTCGCCCTAACCCTAGCCCTTCTTCCTCCATGCGCGGACATCGTCCGCCTGGCGCCGGACGTGTCCGACGGCCACCTCACCCCGCCAATCCCGCCGCCACATCACCCCACCGCTCTCCCCCAACCTCACCGCACGTGGCCTCCCCACGCCTCCACCGCCGGCCCACGCCGAAGCCCATCATGAGCCCGCCAGTTCGCCGCCCGCCGCCGCCGCTGTCCGCCTCCCGCCGCCGCCGCCCGCGCCGCTCCGCCGCCGCCCGTCGCTGCCTCTCGTCGCCGCCCGCCGCCCGGTGGTCGCCTCCGCCTCGGCCGCGCCTCACGCCGGTGGCCAGCGCCCCACGCCAGCGCCCGCGCCCGCCTCGGCCGCCCTCCTGCCGCCCGCCCGGCCGCCCTCGCCAGCGCCTTCTCCGTGGGCCGCCCCATCGCTGCCCTGCCGAGATCGTCTCCACGCCGGGCGCCGCTTTCTCCGCCGGGCGAAGCGCCATGCCCGGCCGCCGGCCTCCTCCGCCAGATCCGGTCGAGGAGCGACCGATCCGCGACTGAGCTCGCCCGCCATCTCCTCCTTCCGGTGGCATCTCCGCGCAAGATCCGCGATCTCGAAACCCGTGCCGTGGTTGACTCCCCCCCTCTAAAATTCGTCCAAGTCCTCTAATATGTGATATTTTGTGCCATTTTCATCGCATCGTAACTCTGTGCATGTAGCTCCGTTTTGCGCGTATAATATGTCAAAATGTTCGCCTCGAAGAGTAGATCGTTTCATCTCATTGCATCATTTTCATTTGAGATCATCTTGATGCCCGAAATGCTGTTATAAGAGTGCTATGTGATGTTAGTTTCTGATTTTATCAGAACTTGCACTTTTGTCATTTTTGCCATGATTGATGTGTGCATCCTATGGACTTGAGTCCTACATGTGTTTTGTAATATGCCATGTCTTCTTTCTAGTGGTGCTTGCTATGTATTTTTGTGATCTATGTGGTGACTAGCACAAGCATGCAAACTAGGTGTCTTGTTGTTGCTGATTTCAGCCCTGTTTTGCTGATATTTTTATGCCATGTTAACTTGATGCTACAGAGAGATCCATGCATATTTTGAGATACTTCAGTAAGGATGTTTTGTTATACATGTCTTGATCTATCCATCCATGCCCTTGTTTGCAATTATGGAGTAGTCTAGCTTGAGTCAATCGAGCTCTACTTTTGCTATCAAATGTTTCCTGGCAGATTGTTTACATGTTATTCAATTTTGCCTAGGTTGTTGTGGTTGATCCATGTATGCTATGTTATTGTTCTTGCCATGTATGTCTTCTATGGCATGTCTTCTTGATGTATGTATGCTTAGTTTTTCATATAAGGCTCTGTAGTGAGTGCATTGAGCTTGTAAACATGCCTACTTGTTATCAGTTTTTGACATGCCATGTTGCTGAATCTGTTAACGAAACTTTCAATATTGACATGGGTGTTACTATATTTTCTGATCCTTTTTGGCTTATGGTCACTAAAGGACTTTTGTTCTATGCTTTGAGTAGATTCATGCCATGCCTTTGTTTGCCATGATAAGTTCCTGTAACATGTTGTTTCATAGCTCTGATGTTAATTTCTGCCAATGCCTGAAACTGTTATTAGTTGCAATCTTGCCATGTCATTTTGAGCATGTTCTAGTCATTTCTGGAGATAGCTCAGTGCTCATGTTTTGCAATGCTTTACCTGTAGATCATGCCCATGCCTTTTTTTTCATATTGTGGTGCTATAGCATATTGTTTTGATGCTTGCAATATGCCTAGTTGCTGTTTTGGACAGCTTGTCCTTTAAACTTGTATAGAGTGTATGTGTTGAACCGTTGCTCCGTTTTGAGTGTGCTCTATATGAAACTTGCTTGATTTTGCATGTAGTTTCATATTATCATTTTGAATCCTTGTTTTGAGGTGTTTCTTGATGTTTATATGCATTTTGCATCAATGCCATGTTTATCTTGTTTTGCTCATATCTTCTAGGCCGTAGCTCCGAACCTAATGAACTTCATATGTAACTTGACTAGAATTTCGTGTACATCATCGTGGTGCATCTTAAATTGCTGTTTAACAACTTGAACATAAAGTTAGTCAGATCTGGACCAATTTCGAAATTTGCATATGAGGACTTACCGGAATTGTTATATGTTGTTTCCGGCCTCATTTAAACTTGCTTTGTTGTGTTGCTCTTTTTTGCATCATCTCTTGCCATGAGTAGCTTCATGTAGTCTTGTCATGCATCATGCTTGGTTGTGCATCATGTCTTGTTCATGTGTGGTGTGTTTACTATGTTGTGTGCTTCTTCTTGTTAGTTCCGCTTGCTTGCGATCGTGAGGATTCGCTCGCTCTTCGCTTGGTTCGGCTTCATCCGCTCATCTTCTTCATGGACTCGTTCTTCTTCCTTGCGGATTTCAGGCAAGATGACCGCTACCTCGGATCTCACTACTATCATTGCTATGCTAGTTGCTTCGCTCCTTCGCTATGCTGCGCTACCTATTACCTGCTCCTCAAGCCATCCCAAATTGCCATGAACCTCTAACTCGTTGTCACCCTTCCTAGCAAACCATTGTTTAGCTATGTTACCGCTTTGCTCAGCCCTCTTATAGCGTTGTTAGTTGCAGGTGAAGATGAAGTTTGTTCCTTGTTGAACATGGAGATGTTGTTCCTTGTTGGAACATGTTTACTTGTTGGGATATCACAATATATCTTATTTAATTAATGCATCTATATACTTGGTAAAGGGTGGAAGGCTCGGCCTTATGCCTGGTGTTTTGTTCCACTCTTGCCGCCTAGTTTCCGCCATATCGGTGTTATGTTCCCGGATTTTTGCGTCCCTAACGCGGTCGGGTGATTTATGGGACCCCTTGACAGTTCGCTTTGAATAAGACTTTTCCAAAGAAGGCCCAACATTGGTTTTACTATTTGCCTCACCACCACCTATTTTTCCTTGAGTAATTAACCCAAGGGTCATCTTTATTTAGCCCCCCGGACCAAGTGCTTCTCTAAGTGCTGGCCCGAACCGAGTAGATCATGGGGCCCCTCGTGGCAACTCGAGGTTTGGTTTACTCGTGGATGTCTCATCCGTGTTGCCCTCGAGAACGAGATATGTGCAGCTCCTATCGGGATTGTCGGCGATCGGGCGGCTTTGCTGGTCTTGTTTTATTGCTGTGAATGTCTTGTAGCCGGATTCCGAGACTGATCGGGCTTCCCGGGAGAAGGAATATCCTTCGTTGATCGCGAGAGCTTATCATGGGCTAAGTTGGGACACCCCGCAGGGTTTGAACTTTCAAAAGCCGTGCCCGCGTTATGTGGCAGATGGAATTTGTTAATGTCCGTTGTAGAAAACCCGGTTGATCTCAATTAAAATACGCCAACCGTAGCGTAACTGTGAGTGTCTCTTTTCGGGTTGATCGAGAGAGAACACGGTTTCTTGGGTTATGTTTGACGAAGTAGGAGTTCAGGATCATTTCTTGATCATTACTAGTTGACGACCGCCCTTTGTGTCTCTTCTCGCCTCATTTGCGTATGTTAGCCACCATATCATGCTTAGTCGCTGCTGCAACCTCACCACTTTACCCCTTCCTTCCCCTTTAAGCTTTGCTAGTCTTGATACCCATGGTAATGGGATTGCTGAGTCCTCGTGGCTCACAGATTACTACACCACCAATTGCAGGTACAGGTTTGCGATGATCATGACGTGAGAGCGATGTTTGCTTGTGTTGGAGTTCTTCTTCTGCTTCTTCTTCGATCAGGGGATAGGTTCCAGGTCGGCAACCTGGGCTAGCAGGGTGGATGTCGTTTGAGTTTCTGTTTATGTTTCATCCGTAGTCGGATGTTGATCTCTTGTACATGATGTTGATGTATTCTTGTGGCATTTGTGCCTTATGTATGTATCCCCATCTACTATGTAATGTTGATGTAATGATATCCACCTTGCAAAAGCGTTTCAATATGCGGGTCTATCCTTGGTGGGACCGTCGAGTTCCTTTTGGATAGGGTCGCATATTGGGCGTGACAAGTTGGTATCAGAGCCTCGACCGACCCTAGGAGCCCCCTTGATTGATCGTGTAGTTTGGCCGTTGTTGAGTCTAGAAGTAAAACTATTTTGGAGTCTAGTTATATCGGAGAGTAGGAATTCTTTTTACTCCTCTGCCCCTTCGTCGCTCTGGTGAGAAATCGTGACGTAGGTGTTTTGAATTACTTTTCTTCCCCTTCAAATTTTTCTTTAGGTTCACGCAGTTGGTTTTCCGGTAGTTGTTCCTCAGCTCTTTGCATCCGGTGCATTTCTCGTCAAGTCGACTCGACCATCTTCATCTTTGCCAAGTGCAATCCTCAGTTCTTCCTCCGACGTCGTTGTTTTTCCTTGTCCGAAGTTGTCCTTGTTTTTCCCACCCGCCCACCCTTCTTCTTCTCGGAACCGGTGTCCGTAATCGAGTATCCATCCTACTCGTGCAAAGTCTTTGCTTTCTTTCCTCAATGATTTCAACCGGTGTTGTCTCTTCAAGTTATTCGTCGTTTTTCCCCTTCCAAGTTATTCCCGGAGTTCGAGTTCTTCCGACCATCAATTCCATTCGTGTGGAGCCTCTTCAGTCTTTTCTCAATTATTTCAACCGGTGAATTCTCGTCTCGTTCGTCATTCTTCATCTCTTTCTTTTCCGGTGGATTCAATTCAAGTTTTTTTTCGGGTTAATCATATTCTTTCCTTCGAAGTGTTCTCTTTGCTCGTTCGCCTCTCGCCAGTTTATCATTCCGGAGTTCGGAAGACATATCAAGAGATTCGTCTGTGTTCTAATTAATTCGAGGTTGTCACCTCAGTCAAATATTTCAGTTCTTCCAGTGCATCATCTATCTGGTCAACATTCTTTTCCAACGGTGTTTTCTTTTAGTGGGCCCTAACCCACAGGTCTTTTCCCAGGATCTTACCTGACTCTTCTAATTTCCCCAGAGTTATTCTCAAATTCTTTTCGAAATTTGACGTAAGTATGAATTTCATCAGTCAGATGTTTTTCCAAGATCGATTTCAAATCATTTTCATTGTTGGCTCAACCTCTCTGTTTTTTCTTTCTTCCGGAGTATCTCATTAATTTTGGTGATGTTTATCGTCGCCTTTGAAGACCGTCGTAGATTTTTTTCTCTTAAATCTTGTCCGTTCTCCCGGAGATTCGCGGTGCTAGCTCGATGTTATCATATCTAGTTGTTTCCAGTTGTGCAATTCTTTTCATCCATCCGAGTATTTCAGGAGTTACTTTCTCTCGATCATCCGGAGGCAATCTTTTCGAAGATTTCGTCATTCTAAGTTTTCAAAGTCGTTCTCCAATTATTCTATATCCGTGCCCTTCGTTCGCTCTCAATATTCTACCGGTGCTTCGCTCAAGCATTTGTCGACCAGTTCATGATTTCTTCGTTCTCTTGTCTCTAATTTTCCTCAAGTATCGCTGCTTTTCTAATTCTTCCCGGCGATTCAGTCTCTTTCATCACCATTTTCAATTCTAACGGTGGTTCGCTCAAGATTCTTTTTCTTTGTTTATCATATTAATCCATTCGTTCTTTTCAATCTTACCGGTGGTTCATGAAGACTTTCTCAAGTTCTGTGCTATCCCTTCTCAATCCTTTTTCAACGAGAATAAGTATTATGCCAAAACCATTTCATGTCATCAATTTAATTTGATGGAGGTTAAGCATACAATAAATCTTATTCTTATTTCATCCAAGTGATTAAATCTTTTCCTTCGGAATTTGTTCTTGTTGAATAAATTCTAGTTCCAAGTGTTTTCATATTTTTCTTTCCCGGAGTTCAATTATTTCCTCAGCCATCTCGTCGGAACCTCCATCTAAATCATCGCGAGGCTCATCTTATTCTTTCTTCCTTCATTCTATCTCATCATCTTTTTCGTTACCGGAGTTTTCATGGTGGATCATCATGATTTAATCTTTTCTTCAAGAGTTCATCGAGATTTTGTTGGCGGAGTTCAAGTATCTTTTCTTCTCGCCTCAAGTGCAATTAATTCTCCGTATTCGCTTGAAGTGGAGTTTTGCATTTCTTCGCTCTTCTCAGCTATTTAATCTTTTCCGCTTGTGGTCGGCGCTCACCTCATAATTTTGAGATGTTATCCATAAGTCCACATCAAGCTTATTCTTTCGTTGTTGATTTTCTCAACAACTCCATTCAATCTTTTCTTCTAAGGTTGCTTTCTATTTCATTCGTGGCACAAGTTGTCATAGTCTTATGAGTTCTTTCCATTCAATTCTCTTTCAATTCTTTCTGGAGATTTTGTGTCATGTCTTCATCAAGTATCATTCCATCCTCTCAAGCTCATGTTCTAGTCTTTCCTTGTTCAACCGGTGTGCTGCCTAAATCCTTTCAGTCTTATTCGTTTCTTTTCTCATTCTAACCACTCCGGTTAGAACGAGTGGCTTCATAGTCTATCTGATTCCATGAGCTTTTGATTCTCGTAGTTCCTCTCTTCTTCTCGAGTGCCCTCGATTCTTTGCTTCTTCTCTTGAGTTTTTGTTTCACCTCATCCTTTTTCCCTTCCGTCTCGGTCCTAAGATCTCGGGACGAGATCTCTTGTTAGTGGAGGAGTGTTGTAACGCCCCGGATTCGATGCGCCAGGTGTCCTTCAGTTATTCGTCGTCGTTGCCATGTCATTTGCTTGCGTGTTGCACTTTGCCATGTCATCATCTGCATTTTTATCATGTCATCATGCGCATTTCATTTTGCATACGTGTTCGCCTCATGCATCCGAGCATTTTCCCCGTTGTCCGCTTTGCAATCCGCACTCCTATGTCTCCGGCGCCTCTTTTACCTCTTTTTCGTGTGTGGTATTAACGGTCTCGAATGGACCGAGGTTTGTCAAGCGGCCTTGGTATAGCACCGTAGACCGCCTGTCAAGTTTCGGATCATTTGAGGTCGTTTGGTACTCCAACGGTTAATCGGTAACCGCAAAGGCCTCTTTTGTATTGCAGCCCAACACCCTTTCAAAGTGGCCCAAAACCCAGCAAACTCCCTCCATGCTCTCGGTCGTTCGATCACGATCGCGTGGCAAAACCGCACCTCATTTGGACTCACCTAGCTCCCTCTACCTATAAATCAGTCCCCTCCCCCGAAATTCGCGGATGAATTCGCCCTAACCCTAGCCCTTCTTCCTCCATGCCCGGACATCGTCCGCCCGGCGCCGGACGCGTCCGACGGCCACCTCACCCGGCCAATCCTGCTCGCCACATCACCCCGCCGCCTCTCTCCCCAACCCAGCGCCGCCAATTGGCCTCCCACGCCTCCACCGCCGCTGCGCCCATCCATCATATCCCGCCTGCCAGTTCGGCCGCCGCCGCCGCCGTAGTCGCGCCTCCCCGCCGCGCCGCCGTCGCTGCCTCTCCGGTCGCCGCCCGCCGCCATTCGCTGTTCTCCGGTCGCCCGCCCGCCGTGGTGCGCCTCGGCCTCGGCGGCTGCCTCACGCCGGCCGGCGGCGCCCACCGGCCAGCGCATCGCCTCCGCCTCCCGGCGCACCTCCTCGCCGCCGCCCGCTGCCCTCGCCTCGCTGGCGCTCCTCCATGGGGCCGCGCACCCCATCGCTGCCCTGCCGAAGCTGTCTCCACGCCGGCGCCTCCTCCCGCCGGGCGAAGGCCATGCGGCCGCCTCGGCCTCCTCCGCCAGATCCGGCCGAGGAGCGACCGATCCGCGACCGAGCTTCGCCTCGCCATCTCCCTCCTCTCCGGTGGCATCTCCGCGCAAGATCCGCGATCTCGAAACCCGTGCTGTGGTTGACTTTCCCCCCCTCTAAAATTCGTCCAAGTCCTCTAATATGTGATATTTTGTGCCATTTTCATCGCATCGTAACTCTCTGCATGTAGCTCCGTTTTGCGCGTATAATATGTCAAAATGTTCGTCTCGAAGAGTAGATCTTTCATCTCATTGCATCATTTTCATTTGTGCTCATCTTGATGCCCGAAATGCTGTTAGAAGAGTGCTATGTGATGTTAGTTTCTGATTTTATCAGAACTTGCACTTTTGTCATTTTTGCCATGATTGATGTGTGCATCCTATGGACTTGAGTCCTACATGTGTTTTGTAATATGCCATGTCTTCTTTCTAGTGGTGCTTGCTATGTATTTTTGTGATCTATGTGGTGACTAGCACAAGCATGCAAACTAGGTGTCTTGTTGTTGCTGATTTCAGCCCTGTTTTGCTGATATTTTGATGCCATGTTAACTTGATGCTACAGAGAGATCCATGCATATTTTGAGATACTTCAGTAAGGATGTTTTGTTATACATGTCTTGCTCTATCCATCCATGCCCTTGTTTGCAATCATGGAGTAGTCTAGCTTGAGTCAATCGAGCTCTACTTTTGCTATCAAATGTTTCCTGGCAGATTGTTTACATGTTATTCAATTTTGCCTAGGTTGTTGTGGTTGATCCATGTATGCTATGTTATTGTTCTTGCCATGTATGTCTTCTATGGCATGTCTTCTTGATGTATGTATGCTTAGTTTTTCATATAAGGCTCTGTAGTGAGTGCATTGAGCTTGTAAACATGCCTACTTGTTATCAGTTTTTGACATGCCATGTTGCTGAATCTGTTAACGAAACTTTCAATATTGACATGGGTGTTACTATATTTTCTGATCCTTTTTGGCTTATGGTCACTAAAGGACTTTTGTTCTATGCTTTGAGTAGATTCATGCCATGCCTTTTTTTGCCATGATAAGTTCCTGTAACATGTTGTTTCATAGCTCTAAACATTGCAACCTGATGTTAATTTCTGCCAATGCCTGAAACTGTTATTAGTTGCAATCTTGCCATGTCATTTTGAGCATGTTCTAATCATTTCTGGAGATAGCTCAGTGTTCATGTTTTGCAATGCTTTACTTGTAGATCATGCCCATGCCTTTTGTTTTCATATTGTGGTGCTGTAGCATATTGTTTTGATGCTTGCAATATGCCTAGTTGCTGTTTTGGACAGCTTGTCCTTTAAGCTTGTATAGAGTGTATGTGTTGAACCGCTGTTCGCTTTTGAGTGTGCTCTATATGAAACTTGCTTGATTTTGCATGTAGTTTCATATTATCATTTTGAATCCTTGTTTTGAGGTGTTTCTTGATGTTTATATGCATTTTGCATCAATGCCATGTTTATCTTGTTTTGCTCATATCTTCTAGGCCGTAGTCTCAACCTAATGAACTTTATATGTAACTTGACTAGAATTTCGTGTAGATCATCGTGGTGCATCTTAAATTGCTGTTTAACAACTTGAACATAAAGTTAGTCAGATCTGGACCAATTTCGAAATTTGCATATGAGGACTTACCGGAATTGTTATATGTTGTTTCCGGCCTCATTTGAACTTGCTTTGTTGTGTTGCTCTTTTTTGCATCATCTCTTGCCATGAGTAGCTTCATGTAGTCTTGTCATGCATCATGCTTGGTTGTGCATCATGTCTTGTTCATGTGTGGTGTGTTTACTATGTTGTGTGCTTCTTCTTGTTAGTTCCGCTTCGCTATGCGATCGTGAGGATTCGCTCGCTTCGCTTGGTTCGGCTTCATCCGCTCATCTTCTTCATGGACTCGTTCTTCTTCCTTGCGGATTTCAGGCAAGATGACCGCTACCCTGGATCTCACTACTATCATTGCTATGCTAGTTGCTTCGCTCCTTCGCTATGCTGCGCTACCTATTACCTGCTCCTCAAGCCATCCCAAATTGCCATGAACCTCTAACTCGTTGTCACCCTTCCTAGCAAACCATTGTTTGGCTATGTTACCGCTTTGCTCAGCCCTCTTATAGCATTGTTAGTTGCAGGTGAAGATGAAGTTTGTTCCTTGTTGAACATGGAGATGTTGTTCCTTGTTGGAACATGTTTACTTGTTGGGATATCACAATATATCTTATTTAATTAATGCATCTATATACTTGGTAAAGGGTGGAAGGCTCGGCCTTATGCCTGGTGTTTTGTTCCACTCTTGCCGCCTCTAGTTTCCGCCATATCGGTGTTATGTTCCCGGATTTTGCGTCCCTAACGCGGTCGGGTGATTTATGGGACCCCTTGACAGTTCGCTTTGAATAAGACTTTTCCAGAAGGCCCAACATTGGTTTTACTATTTGCCTCACCACCACCTATATTTTCCCTTGAGTAATTAACCCAAGGGTCATCTTTATTTAGCCCCCGGACCAGTGCTTTTCTAAGTGCTGGCCCGAACAGAGTAGATCATGGGCCCCTCGTGGCAACTCGAGGTTTGGTTTTACTCAGAGGATGTCTCATCCGTGTTGCCCTGAGAACGAGATATGTGCAGCTCCTATCGGGATTGTCGGCGATCGGGCGGCTTTGCTGGTCTTGTTTTATTGCTGTGAATGTCTTGTAGCCGGATTCCGAGACTGATCGGGCTTCCGGGAGAAGGAATATCCTTCGTTGATTGCGAGAGCTTATCATGGGTTGTTGGGACACCCTGCAGGGTTTGAACTTTCAAAGCCGTGCTCATGTTATGTGGCAGATGGGAATTTGTTAATGTCCGTTGTAGAAAACCCGGTTGATCTCAATTAAAATACGCCAACCGTGCGCGAATCGTGAGTGTCTCTTTTCGGGTTGATCGAGAGGAGAACACGGTTTCTTGGGTTATGTTTGACGTAAGTAGGAGTTCAGGATCATTTCTTGATCATTACTAGTTGACGACTGCCTTTGTTTCTCTTCTCGCCTCATTTGCGTATGTTAGCCACCATATCATGCTTAGTCGCTGCTGCAACCTCACCACTTTACCCCTTCCTTCCCTTTAAGCTTTGCTAGTCTTGATACCCATGGTAATGGGATTGCTGAGTCCTCGTGGCTCACAGATTACTACACCACCAGTTGCAGGTACAGGTT
>JAHIAM010006282.1:0-24554 GCA_021605205.1 Aegilops longissima | reverse complement strand
GAAATTTAGAAAGTCTTCAACAAAGTCTTCAAACACAGATATGAACAAACACTCAACACAAAGAATGAGGAAATGAAAGGGTTGAGGAAATAGAATCAGTTAGGTTGGTGAAGACAATGATTTGGTAGACCAGTTCCAACTGCTGTCTCAATTGTACGTCTGGTTGAGCGGCTGAGTATTTAAACTCGAGGACACGCAGTCCCCGACACCCAATCACCGAAAGCACGCAGCTCAGACACCTTGTCCTCACCAGATTCTCCTTGAACTAAGGTCACGCAGACCTCGCCCAATCACTCGTGGTAAGTCTTCAGCGACTTCCAAACCTTCACATACTTGGTCACTCGGCGATCCACAATTCCTCTTGATGTTTCTAGACCTTGACGCCTAACCGTCTCGAAGAAGCACAGCCTTCAAAGGTAATAAGCCGGATCCACGCAGGATCAATTTCTTCAGTGATGCTCAATCACTTTGGGTTTGTTGGGGTTTGGTTTTTGGGATTTTCCTCACTTGATGATTTTCGCTCAAAGTCCTCAGAGGATGGGTTGCTCTCAAATGACAAGTGTCAAGTTCTTCGAGCAGCCAACCAGCTAGTGGTTGTAGGGGCGGCTATTTATAGCCTAGGGAGCAGCCCGACATGATAAGACATAAATGCCCTTCAATGATATGACCGTTAGGTGGATAAGATATTTTGGGACAGTCAAGCGCAAGAAGATAAAGAACGGTCGGAAATTTGAACATCAAATTCCTCGTACTATCATGTTCTCATCGTAGGCAATTCAAGATCAAGCGAATTTTAACTCCTCGGCCGAATAAATTCTCAACACTGTAAGAGCTTCGCCTCACATCAAGAAATTGACTGAATCTGTATGAGATTTCCAAAGGCTTCACTCAAGGGTTTGGTAGGTGTAGGATTTTGAGTTGAGCATCAAATGGAAATTTTTCCTTAGTATTTCCTCGACCCCTTTAACAAAGACGGTGTTTCCTATGACTCAAGAAAGAGAAAATGAAACTACGAAAACAAAAGTCTTCACGCTTCATGTTCCTCAAATGAATACCAAGTCTTCAAGGTCACACCAATTTCTTCACTTTCAAAGTCTTCGAAAGTCTTCGTAATATCAAAGTCTTCACCAAGAACTTCATTTTAGGGTCGACTTTCACCGTAAATATCAAACTCCTCATAGACTTATAGACCCGTGTACACTCACAAACAAGATTAGTTCTTAACCTATAAGTCTTCAATACACCAAAATCACTAAGGGCACTAGATGCACTTACAATCTCCCTTTTGGTGATTGATGACAATATAGGTTAAGTTTTCAACGGGATAAACATATGAAGTGTAAATATCGATAATGAGGATTTTGATTGCAAGATATAGAAGAACTCCCTCAAGATGTGCATAGTGAGGAATTTGCTTTTGAGGCAATGCACATTTGAAGAATTTGAATCATGGAGATCTCCCCTATATCTTGTAATTCATACACGATTTAACATTTAGTATGAAGAATTTGAAATGCATGATGAAATATGGTGCTTGATGTTATGCAATGTAACGCATCAAGAGTACCAGAGCCCAAAGGCCAAAATGATTTGCTATGAAGATTTTCAAGGGCTACAAGAATCGAGCATAAATAATATCAAAACCATCAGAATCAGAGCATAGAACAAAAGCATAATGCATCAAAAGTATCAAAGCACCATCGGTTTAAGATTACAACTCGATCCAATAAAAGGTTTCGTAAGAACGAGAGTTGTAACTTAATAAAATACTGTATATAGACAAAAACTAGACCCGCTTGAAGACTAACTCAAATTTCTCCCCTTTGTCATCAAATGACCAAAAGGATCAAACCGAGGACTAACGCCTTGAAGAATTTCAAGTTGAAGACGGAGCGCCAAAGATTGTTGGGGTCGGTTGTTGAAGTAGGACCAGCAGCAGTGTCTTCCAAATCTTCATTTTCATCGCTGTCGCGAGATGAAGAATAGGAGCTGGCCACCAAGGAAGGAACTTTGACCTTCTTGAATTTCTCCGAGGAGGTGCGACCACCAAATTCTTCCTTGAGTCCCATTGAATGCAGTTCTTCTTCATTGTAGACATGTGAAAGAACAGCCCAAAGCGCTTGAAGGTTTCATGAAGGTAGTAGTGGTTTTTCTTCACCGCATTGTGTGTTGAGGTCATGTTGTAGAGAAGAGTACCAAACCGACGCTTGACCCACTTATGATTGCGATCAACCTTCCGATGAAGACCGAGGAGTAACTCACGATCACCATCACCCGGGTGCAGAGCTTGAGGACTTTGCTTGATCGAGGTATTTGCTCACCGAGTCATGTGTGGCGTAGTCATCATTGGTGGAGTAGGATGTCGCTTGCGAAACTGTCCATCCAATGGACTAACGCCTTCATCGATCACAGCAGAGGGCCTTGCCCTTGTCATCACCGAGGTAATTGTCCGCTTGAGGACTTCAATCGGGGCAAGTAGCTGCAATGGTTCAAAGTATCGCCTTTGTAATTCAAAGTGAAGATCTTGACCGATGAATCTCATAATCCAAGGTGCATAAGGCTTCAGCTCAAAAGGTGACATGGCAATGTTAGCCGAGTCCTCATGAAGAAATCATGGAAATTGACGGAACGCCATGGATGATGTTGAAAAGCATATTCTTCATGATGCCAACGACTTCTTCATCGCTCGAGTCGTGGCCTTTGATAGGACTCATGGTCTTCATCAAAATTTGATAGACTGTCCGAGGCACATATAATAATTCCTTGACGAGGAATTTAGTTCTTGGGGCCTGCCTTGGCTTCAAAGGCTTCATCAACACTTGCATATAGTGATTTGAAAGTTCTTTTTCTTCATAGATACGACGGCACCATCAATCGGAGGATCGAGTGGAGGGCACGGCAATTCACTTGCCGGTGCCTTGTAGTGAGTGTTTTCAATCATCCAATCTAAGACCCATGAATTCACATCTTCAGCTGCCTCCGTGATGTGCAGGTTGCATAGAATCAAGAATTAGCTCTTCATTCCAATCACAAATATCAGCAGTAAGTTTAGAAGTCCCGCCGTGGAAGAACACCGAGGATCTGCTCAAAGCTCGGCAGCGACTCCATATCCACATGAGGAATATGAGCATGATCAAGATTTTGTCCTTGTTGAAAAGCACCGAGGAATAGAAGTTGGCTTGGCTGGCAGTCCGTAAGCGCCTCTTCCTAATTCGAGCAGTAATCATAAGGATTATATTCAAGAAGAACACGTGCTCGGCAAAGAAATCTTCAGCCTTGAACTTTTGCTTGGTTGAGAACGGATTCTTTTGCTTGGGCAGAGGGGTGTCGTGAGTTGCATCACCACCTCAGAATCACAAGCTCAGTTCTTCACCGAGGAATTTCTTGTTCCTCAACAAAAGTACCGAGGATTAGCAAGAGTAGCAGCTTCATCAAAGACTAGCGGCTGGAATTTCTTCATGCACGTAACCAGTGGGTTGATTGTCTTCAAAGTCCATTTGGACAGTTTGAGCAGAGACCGAGGAACTTGTTGGAGCGGGTGAAGAGAGGAGTATTGGGATGCCGACTTTCCCAAAGGTCATCATTTATCACCGGAGTGGTGCATCCAATATCCACATCTTCATTTTCAATTTCTCAAGACCAGCTTGAGGAATTTCATAGTCCGATGAGGAAATAATCTGTTAAAGGGATTGCTTCCACTTCAATTTCTTCATCAATTTTCTCTCGACGAAGCAGCAGATCGATGTTCTTCATCGATCCGATTGGGATCTCATAGTCTTCCAAAAGGAACAACTTCCTTTGATGGTATGGAGGTGATTGGAACAGCATCAATTGGGTTTTCAAATGAGCTGGTCATTGATTTCATTTTCTTCAGAGTCAAGAATCTGACGCAGCTAATGCTTTCTTTTTTTTCACAGCAGCTCGCTCGCAGCCTTTGGTTTTCTTCACATCGTAAGCAGTATGGAAGAATTGGAGTTGGAGTTGGCGCAGAGGAGCCGAGGAATTTGTGCATTTTCTTCAGAGCAACCGATGCGCCTCTGCCTTGAGTAATTTCTTCAGCGCACTACTAGTGGGTGCCCTAGCAGTTTCTTCAATGGGCTGGGATGGGATCATCAGCCCGAATCAGCATTTTCTTCAAGAGGGCTGAGCAGAGGCTCCACTGAGGAATTTCATGTTGCACTGGGCAGCAACATTTAGAATTTCTTCAAAGTTGATTTAATCTGGTCTTGGCCCTTGCCAATCAGCATAGTAGGAATCAAGTTTTTGCCGAGGTCTTGAATTTCAGTTTGACCTTGAGAAGCTCCTCGTGTCATCTTGACAACGCTTTTCTTCGTGAACTTCTCCTTCCTGTATTGAGCCTTTTGATTTCCCTCGCCTTCTCAAACTTCCATTTTTCTTCAGCGATGAAGTGAGTCAACATGACTTTGACCAGTGTCGATGAAGATCAGCAGAGGGTATTGGGATCATTGTGCCGTAGATCAATAAAGTCGAGGACTTTCTTCGATCCAATAGCAATGGCACAGATGTACCTTTGGCTCTAGCGGCCTTCACTTGACGGTCTCTCGATGATTTCTTCAAGTTCATCATCGATGCCTCATCATCGATGGTACATGGAATACAACCAGTTTCTTCCTTGGCTAGGTCGAGGACCTCGCCCAACTGTTGTTTTGGTCTTCAAATGAGCCGGCCAGATGAGGAAATTGGAGCAGCCGAGAACTTGCGAAATGCCGAGGCAATTGAGAAGCCAGTGGTCCTTTGACAAGTAGCCAGTGCACAGGAACCGAACGTTTGACGGAGCTGTTGAGGACTTTGGTGGAACGGCAGCAGGTGGAGGAAATTGCTTGAAGGTGCTGCAGAGGAACTTGGTCGTGAGGGCGCAGATGATGAAGCACTTGGCTTATTAGCAGGCTTCTTTGCATTGATTTCTCGGTTTGACCGAGACCTCAGCAGTAGCAGCAGCAGAATCCTCATTGAATTTCTTCACCGCCTTTGCTTGCTTTGCCAATTTTGCTTGGCGCTTAGCCCATTCATCGTGAAAGTCCTCACCGCTTTGATGCTAGTGGATCAGCTATTTGGCCAAAAGCAAAGGAGCTCTTGGGCATGGAGGATTTAGAGCTAATTTCTTCATGTACTTAGGAGGTACATATCTGTATTCCTTCCATTCCCGTGCCCATCTCCGCTCAATCTTCCTAATACGCACTTATGCTGATTTTGCTTTCTTCATCCGGAGTGCAATAGTCAGATATATTTCCTCGTGGATTTCAAACGCTGTCATAACCTCGTGTTTCTTTCCTCCCTTCTGGGCTTTACCGCCCGCCATTTTCTTCGCTTGAGGAAATTGAACAATTGAGTTCTCTCAAGAAGTGTGCAGTTTTTCTTCGAGGAACGCTGCAAATGAGTTAAGTTGATGAGAACCTAGGATTCAAAGAGCGGACATTTGTACCTGTGAACAGAGTATAGGTGCGAGGAATTTGGAGAGGTCATATGCTCTCGTAAGGTTTTTCAAAAGAACAAGTTTTGAGGATTTTGACCAGATGAGTTTTGAAGAATTTCACTAAGCGCTTTTGTCTTAGGTTCCAGAGTTGTATAGATCGAGGATCCACACAATTGAGGAATCTTGAAGAAAATCATTGCTTAGAGAAACGAATCAAGAGATTTGAGGTGTTCATATGTGTGAGGATTTGAAGAATAAACACCTTTGAAGAATTTGAAGAAGATTTGAGAATCAAAGCGAGTAATAAAAGTAACTTTAATTTACTCAAGTGAAGAACACGATTTAACTGAGATGAACAGTTGGGAAGTTCGTCTGCTCAGATCTTCCACGCCTAACTTGGCAGAGGAAATCAGCTACGGCGACAGCGGAGTGAAGATTTTCCACGGTCGGCGCGAGTACGCGCGCTAAGAGGTCAAGGCAAGGAAGCTTTTCCTCACCGGCGATTTATGGAGTAGCGGCGGCGCTTAGGGTTTTGAGGAGCTCGAGCGGAGAGAGAGGTCGAGCAGAGTAAAAGAGTGAGGAAGGGAGAGGGTATTTATAGACACGGTGAAAACGGATCGTCCAAGATTTAGGACGAACGTGCCCTCGACCGCTTCTTCTCACGACATGTGTCACCCACGCATCGTAGTGGAGATCGTACAATCATGGGTGAATAAAGTAATGCATCGTGGGATGCGAACGGTTTGAGCGGTAAAATGAAGGTTTGAATAAGATTCGTTTTAAAGTTCCATTGCAATTTCTTCAGCTGCAAGGACACAAAGAAGAATTTGAACTAGTTTCAAAATAGAACGCATATGAAGAATTTGTGAATGGATTGGGTTGAGTATAGCATAGAGGGGAAGGGTCCATCACATTCACTTAGCGTAAAAACAACTTGAAGAAATAGCCATAAGTGAATGTCAGAGAGGACATAAACCCATATATATATATATATATATAGCCAATGAAGAAAGACGACGGAAAAAGTGAAGATTTTGCAAAGTTGAAGAATTTGAAAATCAAGAATTTCAAAACTGAGGAAAACTCAAATTGAAGATTTTCAACTTTGGTGGTGGCGTGTCCCATCAGATAAGAATGATGATTTCAGCATACCGCATAATTGTCGAGGGTTCTCGAGAATCAAATTCTTCATTAATTTCTTCACACTTAGAGTGTTATTCTTCATTGATTGAAGAAAATCGCTTTTCATGTGTTGCACATCTAAGTCATCAATTTTGCATAAGTGTTAGGATGTGTCCTTTCAAAGAACATTCAAGATTCTAAGATATTTAGCTCACACCGCAACTTGCTAAATCTCTTCTCATCCAAGGGCTTAGTGAAGATATCACCTAGCTGTTCTTCACCTTCACGTGCTCGATGGAGATGTCGCCTTCAACACATGATCACGAAGAAAATGATGACGAATTTGAATGTGCTTTGTCTTCGAGTGCTGAACTGGTTGTGAGCAATCTTGATGGCACTCTCATTGTCACAATAGAGAGGCACATTCTTCACGTTGATGCCGTAGTCCTTGAGGGTTTGCTTCATCCATAGTAATTGAGCACAACACGAGCCAGCAGCAATGTATTCAGCTTCCGCAGGGGATGTGATACGCTCGCTTTCTTCGAGGACCAATGCATCAAAGATCGTCCGAGGAAATGACAAGTACCAGATGTTGACTTATGTCCACACGATCACCAAAGATAGTCGAGTCGTAATATCCAATGAGATCAAAAGTAGAGCCCTTGGGGTACCATAATCCTAGTGTTGGTGTGTGAGCTAGATATCAAGAATATGCTTCACAGCCTTATGGTGTGATTCTTCGTGTAGCTTGAAATCGGGCACACATGCAAACACTAAGCATTATATCTGCCTAGATGCACATAAGTACAATAAAGAACCAATCATGGAGCGGTATACCTTGTGATCAAGTCAATACCATTTTCATCAAGGCATAGATGGCCATTTGTGGGCATAGGAATTTTGACGCTTTGCAATCTTGCATGCCGAATTTCTTCAGACATCTTTGAGGTATTTCTCCGAGATATGAATATGCCATTGTGTTGTTGACGAATTTGAAGACCTAAGAAGAATTTCAACTCTCCCATCATAGACATTTGATATTCTTCACTCATCATATAGGTAAATTCATCACTATAACGCTGGTCAAGACAGCCAAAGATAATATCATCAACATATATTTGGCACACAAACAGTTCACCATCATAAGATTTAGTAAAGAGAGTAGGGTCGAGTGAACTGGTGTGAAGCCATTCTTCACTAAGAATTCCTTCAATGTATCATACCACGCCGAGGGGCTTGCTTGAGGCCATAGAGGGCCTTATTTAGTCTCAAGACTTTGTCGATTCTTTGGATCTTCAAAACCTGGGGTTGAGCAACATATACTTCTTCCTCAAGCTTACCATTGAGGAATGCACTTTTCACATCCATTTGATATAAAATGATATTGTGATGGTTAGCATAGGCTAGTAATATGCTAATAGACTCAAGTCTAGCAACAGTGCAAAAGTTTCATCGAAATCAATTCCTTCAACTCGCGTAGCCTTGAGCTACTAGTCGTGCTCTTATTCCTCACCACAAGACCATTTTCATCTTGCTTGTTGAGGTAGATCCACTTTGTGCCAATGATATTATGCTTGCAGGATCTCGACGCTGACCAGTTCCTGACGTTGTTGAGCTCGAATCGATGTAATTCTTCTTGCATGGCCTGAATCCACTCCGCCCGTAAATGCTTCATCTACCTTAGTGGGCTCTGTGATAGAGACAAAAGCATAGTGCCCACAAAAGTTAGATAAATGTGAAGCTTTTGAGCGAGTGAGAGGACCTCGCGCTTCAATGTCATCGGCGATCTTGTCAACTTGTACTTCTTTTGCAACGCGAGGATGAGCTGGTTGTCTTCGAGGAATTTGATCATTTTCCTCAAACCATTTTCTTCAGATTATATTCAGTGCATCACTCGACGCTCTTCGTGGTGTGGAATGAATTCTTCAGAGTTTCTTCAAGAGGAATGACATCCTCAGCTGCCTTTAAACTCGATAGAATCCTCAAAGGGTTCGCCTAACATGTAGGTAGGTGCTCTTTGCGAGCCATTAGTTTCATCGAACCGCACATCTACAAGGTCAACAATCTTGTAGAGTGATGTTGAAGACTCAGAGGTGTGCGAGTCCTTTCCGTAACCAAGCATAAACCTTCATGTGCTTTTGGTGCAAATTTAGAGTTGTGGTGAGGATCTCTAATCCAGCATTTAGCAATCAAGACTTTGAAATAACTTACATTGGGTTTTTGTCCGTGAGGAGTTCATAGGCAGTCTTTTGAAGAATTTGTGAAGATATACTGCTGATGATGTGGCATGCAGGTCAATTTCTTCAATCCGTAAACGACTCATGCTTTTGTATTCATCAAGCATAGTGCAGCCATCTCAACAAGAGTTCTGTTCTTGCGCCCACGACGCCCATTTTGCCGAGGAGTATAAGGAGCAGATAACTCATGAGTAATACCAAGTTCATCAAGATAGTCATCAAGACCGAATTTTGAACTCAGCCCATTGTCACTCCCGATGTGCTTGATCTTCACACCAAAGTTAGTTGAAGCCCTCGAGGAAAATCGCTTGAAGATTTCCTGCACTTGATTTTTGTAAGTAACAATGTGTACCCATGTGTAAAGAGAGTAATCATCAACAATAACAAAGCCATATAGTGATGCTTCATTAACGATACTGAGTAATGATTGGGACCAAAGAGGTCCATGTGAAGCAATTCAAGGGACGAGTAGTGGTCATGATAGTCTTCACCGGATGCTTGGCCTTGGTCATTTTTCCAGCTTCACAGTTCGCATAAGTGATCCTTGAGGAATTTGACATTCTCAATGCCAATGACATGCTTCTTCTTCGCAAGCGCAGTAAATTCCTCATGCCTCATGCGTGACTAAGTCATCGATGCCATAGCCAGCCTTCTCAAGCTTTTGCAAGTAGGCACACGGCTGGTTGTGGACCTCAGAGAAGTCAACAATATACAAGTCTCCTCTCCTAAAGCCTTCAAGACTTTGGAATTGTCAGCTTCCATAATCACAACACAACGATATTTGCCAAAGATAACAACCATATCAAGATCACAAAGCATTGAGACCGATATGAGGTTATATCCTAAAGACTCAACAAGCATGACTTTGTCCATGTGCATGTCCTTAGAGATAGCAACCTTACCAAGTCCCAATACTGACTTTTGCCTTTGTCAAGAAAGATGATATGTTTCAGATGTGACGGTGATAAGGTAGCATCCATCAATAGATTCTTGTCACCAACATGTGATTTGTACATCCACTATCGAGAACCCACTCAAGGTTTTGGGTTGATCATCCCGCAGATGAATTAGTATAACTTACGATCTCATATACTTCATCGCTGAAGAATATGATATCAAGTTCATCGATGAATTTCATCACCAAGATAACAGATAAGCAAGATGAGGACGGTGAAATGAAAGTTCATTTCATCATGATTAGCCTCAGGCCCTTTCAGCATTTTGTCGTGCCCTCAAAGAAATTCTTCAGACGTTGAGGCACGCCCGAGACCTGACCTCAGAAGAGATTAGTTCTTTTCTTCACCACCCACATCTCAAGGGGTGGCAAAGAGTTCATCACTCATGAGCACCATATGAGAATGGTGGAATAGAGGCCAAACCATTTCGCTTCACATAAGAGGGGTTAGGTAAGCATATGAATAAGCAGAAATTCTTCGAGGACTTATGAACATATTGGTTTGAAGAATAATGCACATATTCATAGCCCTTAGCTCTACCCTCATGAGACAGAGTTGTTAGCACGATGATAATCATATGAGGACTTTGATCCTTTGAGGAATTTGATCCACGTGAGGAATTTGGTCCGTATGAGGACTTGGATCCATATGAAGAATTTGGTCCATATGAAGAATTTGATCTGGGTTCCTTTTCTTCACCGGTGGTGTCATGAGGACATTCACCAAGACTTTCAAGGCACTTCTTGGGAACCCAGATTTTCTTCATAGGGAACCGCTCCTCGCAGCTTAGTGCCAACATATCTAGCAAATACTTCACCATTCTGATTTTTGAACAGTTTATAATTGAGTCAAATGACTCATCGCAGAATGAGGAAATTCGCATGTAAAACCAGATAAGGTAGATGGATCAATCGAGGTCCCTTTGCAGCAACCCATGAGGTTTTGGGATACCGCCAAAGCTTCCAAAGATGTTCCATCAAGATTGAGTTTCTCTCAAAGGCAATACCTCTTTCCTAGGGTTCCTGTTGAGGATCTGCGCTTAAGCACATCACAAAGAGTTTGATGCCCTTTGAGGCTTTTGTACATGCTCTGTCATGTACAATTCCTTCAGTCCCGCATCGTCAAGGATACTAGCAATGTCCTCGTGAGGAATTAGTGATAGCAGAGGCAGGTGAAGAATTTGTGACAGCTTGAAGCATTTGAACATTCAGTGAAGAATTAGCGATTCACGCTCAATGCACTTTAAGCATGGAGGAACAAATTCTTCTTGAGAAGCGCTGATTTGTTGAGCAAGTAATGAATCGCGCCTTCTCAAGATCTTCATAACTCGCCTTAGCTTCTCAAGATCTTGCTTTTGAAGAAATTCATAAGAAAGTTTCTCATGATCGATAAAGAGTGTTATGATGACCTTGAAGGTTATCAAACCTAGATCAACTCTCAAGATTTTCAACAGGGCTTGAGTGCGATCCATTTCTTCACCCAACATATCATCACTCTTATCTAGCATGTTTTGAACCTTTCAAAAGCCCTTTGTTGTTTTATAGCAATCTTAGCAAGTTTAGAGTAGCTGGGCTTGAGATCCTCATCGATTCATTTTCACTAGATTCAGAGGAGGTGAAATTGAGTACCTTGGCACCTTTTGCCATGAAGCAATAGGTGGAGCGAGTCATCATTTTCCTCATCAGCTTGTTTCATGGAGTCAGCTTCTTCAAGTTGAAGATGGACTTGCTAACTAAGGCAAGAGTAAGAGCTAGACTAGCAACACCAGATTCGGATTCTTCTACTCCTCCTCTTCCTCATTTTCCTCGATTCAGCTTCGAGTCCATTTCCTTGCCAATGAATGCCCGAGCCTTTTTGGAGCTGCTTTCTTCTGTGAGAAGAAGGTTTTGAGGATTTTGATGATGAAGATTTTGATGATTTCTTCTTCTTCTTCAAGTCATCGAATCGTAATCCTTGTGCTTCTTCTTCTTTAATTCCTTTTCCCATCGAGGACAATCTTGGATGTAGTGACCAGGTTTCTTGCATTTGTGGCAAAGTCTTCTTATAGTCACTAGATGAGGAATCACCGCTTCGAGGATTTTCCAAAGCGACCACGCCTTGTGAATTTCTGAATTTCTTCACGAGCAAAGGTTAGCTCCTCGCCAAATTCTTCAGATCTCCAAGCTACTACCGTAGTCTTCACTCGATTCGCATACAGCCTTGGCCTTCGTGGCACGTGTTTTTCCATAGCCGTAACCATAGAGATCTCTTTTCAGCAAGTCGAACTCGTGAGTATTTAGCCTTCGAGGATATCGCAGGATCAAGAGACTTGTAGTCAGCTCATTCTTGTGTCATCAAGCTGAGTATCAAATGAGGAATCAAGCGATCTTAGTAATTTCTTCACCACCTCATGGTCGGTGATGTCAAGTGGCACCCAAAGGCTTGAAGCTCATTTGAGATGTCAAGAGGCGATCAAGGTTTGTTGAACATTTTGTTGTCGAGTCTTTTGAAGCGTTGAAGAGATTCCAAGAACATCAACTCGAGAGTCACGCTGAGTTGAAACACCTTCATTTACTTTGGACAGCCTGTCCTGTATGAGTTTGGCAGATTCCAAAGCACTCACTCTTCCATATTGACCTTTGCTCGATGGCTACATATGATATTCTTCGCTTGAGAATCGAGTTGCTTGAATCTCTTCACATCAAGATCATTCGTAGAGGTGTGACCGAGGAAACACCTTTTGTCACAACATACCGTAGATCGTTGTCAATTGCTTCAAGATGCATTCGATTTTGTTCTTCCAAGAGGGGTAGTCCGTCCCATCAAGGTAGGACACCCCGCCGAGACCTTGATCATACTCGCGTCCATATAACTAAAACTCCGTGGTTAAACTAAAATCACACGTAACAAGGAGTACCTTGCTCGATACCAATTGAAAGTGCTATATCGACTAGAGGGGGTGAATAGGCGATTTTATGAATTCTTCAATCGAGGAATTTGCCGTGAGGAAATTCCTTAGCTAAGAAATACTTGCAGCCGAATAAGTACTCGAAGTAAGCATAACAGATTACAAGCATTGTCATCATGATGAAATGAAGACAATCACAGAGTACGTAAAGCGTAATCACAGGATAACACAAGATGAAGACAAACAGATCAAGAAATTGAACCGAGGAAATTTAGAAAGTCTTCACCAAAGTCTTCAAACACAGATATGAACAAACACTCAACACAAGAATGAGGAAATGAAAGGGTTGAGGAAATAGAACCAGTTAGGTTGGTGAAGACAATGATTTGGTAGACCAGTTCCAACTGCTGCCTCAGCTTGTACGTCCTGGTTGGAGCGGCTGAGTATTTAAACTCGAGGACACGTAGTCCCGACACCCAGCCACCGAAAGCATGCAGCTCAGACACCAAGTCCTCACCAGATTCTCCTTGAACTAAGGTCACGCAGACTCGCCCAATCACTCGTGGTAAGTCTTCAGCGACTTCCAAACCTTCACATACTTGGTCACTGGGCATCCACAATTCCTCTTGATGTTCTAGACCTTGACGCCTAACCGTCTGGAAGAAGCATAGTCTTCAAAGGTAAAAAGCGCCGATCCACGAGGATCAATTTCTTCAGTGATGCTCAATCACTTTGGGTTTGTTGGGGTTTGGTTTTGGATTTTTCCTCACTTGATGATTTTCGCCAAAGTCCTCAGAGGATGGGTTGCTCTCAAATGACAAGTGTCAAGTTCTTCTGAGCAGCCAACCAGCTAGTGGTTGTAGGGGGCGGCTATTTATAGCCTAGGGAGCAGCCCGACATGATAAGACATAAATGCCCTTCAATGATATGACCGTTAGGTGGATAAGATATTTTGGGACAGTCAAGCCAAGAAGACAAGAACGGTCGGAAATTTGAACATCAAATTCCTCGTATATCATGTTCTCATCAGTAGGCAATTCAGACCGGCGAATTCCTAACTCCTCGCCGAATAAATTCTCAACACTGTAAGAGCTTCGCTCTCACATCAAGAAATTGACTGAACTGTATGAGATTTCCAAAGGCTTCACTCAAGGGTTTGGTAGGTGTAGGATTTTGAGTTGAGCATCAAATGGAAATTTTTCCTTAGTATTTCCTCGAATTCTTTAACAAGAGACGGTGTTTCCTATGACTCAAGAAAGAGAAAATGAAACTACGAAAACAAAATTCTTCACGCTTCATGTTCCTCAAATGAATACCAAGTCTTCAAGGTCACACCAATTTCTTCACTTTCAAAGTCTTCGTAAAGTCTTCGTAATATCAAAGTCTTCACCAAGAACTTCATTTTAGGGTCGACTTTCACTGTAAATATCAAACTCCTCATAGACTTATAGACCTGTGTACACTCACAAATGCATTAGTTCCTTAACCTATAAGTCTTCAATACACCAAAATCACTATGGGGCACTAGATGCACTTACGCTTCTTGCTCAGCCCGTAGCAGCCACGTAAAACTTGCAACAACAAAGTAGAGGACGCCTAACTTGTTTTTACAGGGCATGTTGTGATGTGATATGGTCAAGACATGATGCTAAATTTTATTGTATGAGATGATCATCTTTGTAACAGAGTTATTCGCAATCGCAGTGAGCCATATGGTTGTCGCTTATTGTATGCAATGCATCGCCAGAATTGTTTTTACTTTATCACTAAGCTGTAGCGATAGTCGAGAAACAATAGTTGGCTAGATGACAACGATGCTATGATAGAGATCAAGGTGTCGCTACCGGTGACGATGGTGATCATGATGTTGCTTTTGAGATGGTGATCAAAGGCACAAGATGATGATGGCCATATCATATCACTTATATTGATTGCATGTGATGTTTAACCTTTATGCATCTTATTTTGCTTCTATTGACGGTAGCATTATAAGATGATCTCTCACTAAATTTCAAGGTACAAGTGTTCTCCCGAGTATGCACCGCCAGAAAGTTCATCGTGCCGAGACACCACGGATGATCGGGTGTGATAAGATCTACGTCAGATACAACGGTGCAAGCTTGCTTTTGCACACGCAGAATACTCGGGTTAAACTTGACGAGCCTAGCATATGCAGAAATGGCATCAGAACACTGAGACCGAAAGATCAAGCGTGAATCATATAATAGATATGATCAACATAGTGATGTTCACCATTGAAAACTACTCCATCTCACGTGATGATCTGAAAGTGCAACTATCCCTAGGTGGTTTTGGTAATTCCTAACAACATATAGCTCATTGAGCTAACATTATTCCAAGATAAATATTTCAGGAAAAGCTCAATGAATGGCATGGCATGGATGAGAAAAGTGGACCCCTCAAAATACTAAGGATAAAAGGATTGGCTCAAGCTCAAAGCTCAAGACTCTACATTTTATATTTTAGTGATCCAAGATCACATTGAGTCTATAGGAAAAGCCAATACTATCAAGGAGGGATGAGGTGTTGCTTAATGAGGTTCTTGCTTCATAGTGCTTAGTGATATGGTTCAAAACCCTCAACTAATTTCCCACATCCACATATGACCTAAACCAAAAGTCAAACTCGGCCCTACCGATTATTTCTATCCGGCGCCACCGAGTTGAGATGTCATAGCCACTGCCACAAACCCTAGGCAAATCGGTCTCATCGATAGGGATCTCGGTCTCACCGCGATGGGATTGTAATCTCTCCTGCTTCTTCAGAACGCTTCGTCCCACCGAGATGAGCGATCGGTCCCACCGAGATTGCAATGTAAACTCTCTCGCTTCTTTTTCGTAACATTTCGTCCCAATCAAATGAGCGAACCGGTCCCATCGAAGTTTACTCCGACCAACTCTCTCGTTAGCTTATTACCAAAATCGGTCCCACCGAAGTTTGTGTAATCGGTCTCACCGAGATTACGTTATGCCCTAACTCTAACCATATCGGTCCTACCGAGTTGCATGTCGGTCCCAATCAAAATTCTAACGTCACTAGATTTGTGAATCGGTCTGACCGAGTTTATCAATTCGGTCCCACCGAGTTTTGGCAAGTTGTGTGTAACGGTTAGTTTTTGTGTGGAGGCTATATATACCCCTCCGCCTCCTCTTCATTCGTGGAGAGAGCTATCATAACGAACCTACACTTCCAATACACATTTTCTGAGAGAGAACCACCTACTCATGTGTTGAAGCCAAGATATTTCATTCCTACCATATGAATCTTGATCTCTAGCCTTCCCCAAGTTGCTTTCCACTCAAATCTTCTTTCCACCAAATCCATATCCTGTGAGAGAGAGTTGAGTGTTGGGGAGACTATCATTTGAAGCACAAGAGCAAGTCGTTCATCATTAACACACCATTTGTTACTTCTTGGAGAGTGGTGTCTCCTAGATTGGCTAGGTGTCACTTGGGAGCCTCCGACAAGATTGTGGAGTTGAACCAAGGAGTTTGTAAGGGCAAGGAGATCGCCTACTTCGTGAAGATCTACCGCTAGTGAGGCAAGTCCTTCGTGGGCGACGGCCATGGTGTGATAGACAAGGTTGCTTCTTCATGGACCCTTCATGGGTGGAGCCTCCGTGGACTCACAACAACTGCTACTCCTTTGTGGGTTGAAGTTCCATCAACGTGGATGTACGATAGCACCACCTATCGAAACCACGACAAAAACATCCGTGTTCCAATCGCGCTTGAATCCTCCAAACCCTTCCTTTACATTCTTGCAAGTTGCATGCTTTACTTTCCGCTGCTCATATACTTTTGCATGCTTGCTTGAATTGTGTTAAGATTGCTTGACTTGTGCTAAGATAGCTAAAATCTGCCAAAGACTAAAATTGGGAAAAGGATACGCTTTTATTTGGTCAAGTAGTCTAATCACCCCTCTAGACATACTTTCGGTCCTACAAGTGGTATTAGAGCTTTGGTCTCCATTTGCTTTGATTTCCATAGCTTTTGGTAGTCATAGTCGTAAGTGCATCTAGTGCCCTTAGTGATTTTGGTGTATTTAAGACTTATAGGTTAAGGGACTAATGTGTTTATGAGTGTACACAGGTCTATAAGTCTATGAGGAGTTTGATATTTACAAGAAAGTCTAATTTCTAAATATGAAGTTCTTCGATCAAGACTTTGATATTCAAGACTTTCTCAAGACTTTGAAAGTGAAGAAATTGTGTGACCTTGAAGACTTGGTATTCATTTGAGGAACATGAAGCGTGAAGAATTTTGTTTTCGTAGTTTCGCTTTTTCTTTTTCTTGAGTCATAGGAAACACCGCATCGTTAAAGGGGTCGAGGAAATACTAAGGAAAATTTCCATGTGATGCTCAACTCAAAATCCTACACCTACCAATCCTTCGAGTGAAGCCTTTGAAATCTCATACAGCTCACCAATTCTTCAAAGGATGTAGACGAAGTTCTTCTGCTCATTGAGGAATTTGTTCTGACCGAGGAGTTAGGAATTCGCCAAAGGTGGATTGCCTACACAGGAGGAACATGATAGCCCCGAGGAATTTGAGAGTCAAATTTCCGACTGTTGTTGTAAAGGCGCGCCACCTGTCCCAAAATATCTTATCCACCTAACGGTCATATCATTGAAGGGCATTTATGTCTTATCATGTCGGCTGCTCCTCAGGCTATAAATAGCCGCCTCACAACCACTAGCTGGTTGGCTGCTCCGAGAGAAACTTGACACTTGTCATTTGAGAGCAACCCATCCTCCGAGGACTTTGAGCGAAAATCATCGAGTGAGGAAAACCCAAAACCAAACCCCTACAAACCCAAAGAGATTGAGCATCATCAAGAGATTGATCCCGCGAGGATCCGACGCTTGTTACCTTTGAAGACTGTGCTTTTTCCAGACGGTTAGGGCGCCATGGTCTAGAGCATCCAAGAGGAATTGTGGATCGCCGAGTGACCAAGTCTGAAGGTTTGGAAGTCGCTCAAGACTTACCACGAAAGTGATTGGACGAGGTCTGCGTGACCTTAGTTCAAGGAGAATACGTGAGGATTTGGTGTCCCGAGCTGCGTGCTCAACGATTGGGTGTCCGGACTGTGTGTCCTCGAGTTTAAATACTCAGCCGCCCAACCAGACGCATAACTAAGACAACAGTTGAACTGGTCTACCAAATCATTGTCTTCACCAACCTAATCGGGTTCTATTTCCTCAACTCTTTCATTTCCTCATTAATGTGTTGAGTGTTCATTCATATCTGTGTTTGAAGACTTTGATCAAGACTTTCTCAATTTCCTCGCCCAATTTCTTTAGTCTGCTTTGTCTTCATCTTGTGCTATCCTGTTTTACTCTTTTCTCGCATTTTTGTTTGTCTTTATTTCATCATGATGACCACGCCAAGCATTCTCTTATGCTTACTTCGAGTACTTATTCCGTCAGTAAGTAGTTCTTCTCTAGGAATTTCTCACCGCAAATTCCTCAAAGAAGAATTCATAAAATCGCTTATTCACCCCCTCTAGTCGATATAACGACTTTCAATTGGTATCGAGCAAGGTAACTTGTTCTGTGTGATTTTGGTTTAACCACCGAGTTTTAGTTATGTCGACCGCAGTATGATCAAGGTGTCACTGGGTGACCTACCTTTGATGGGACGGACTACCCCATTAGAAGAACAAGATGCGATGCATCTTGAGGCAATTGACAACGATCTCCGTATGTTGTGGAAAATGGTGTTCCTCACCACACCTTCTCCAATGCTGATGTGAAGAGATTCAAACAACTCTATTCTCAAGCTTAAGAATATCATATGTGGCCATCCGAGTAAAGGACAGTATGGAAGAGTGAGTGCTTTGGAAACCGCTGTTTATCCGGGATAGGCTGTCCAAAGTAATGAAGGAGTCTCAACTCAGCGTGACTCTCGAGTTGATGTTCTTGGAATCTCTTCAATCGCTTCAAAAGACTCGACGACGAAAATGTTCAACAAACCTTCGATCGCTTCACCGACATCTCAAATGAGCTTCAAGCGCTTGGTGCCAATCGACATCACCGACCATGAGGTGGTGAAGAAATTGTTGAGATCGCTGATTCTCATTTGATACTCCGCACCGATGATACAAGAGCGCATGACTACAAGTCACTTGATCCAGCTGATATCCTCGAGAGGCTAAATACTCATGAGTTCTAGCTATGGAAAATCACGTGTCTCAAGGCCAAGGCTGTGTCTCAATCGAGTATGAAGACTCGTAGTAGCCTTGAGATCCTCAAGAATTGAGCCAGGAGCTAGCACTCGCCGTGAAGAAATTCCGTAAGTTCTCAAGACGTGGTCGCTGGAAAATCCTCAAGGAGCAAGTGATTCCTCATCCAAAGGACTATAAGAGAAGACTTTGCCACAAATGCAAGAAACCTAGTCACCGTGATCAAGATTGTCCTCGGGAAAAGGAATTAAAGAAGAAGAAATACAAGGACTACAGTTCATGACGCTAAGAAGAAGGACAATCGTCAAATCTTCATCATCAAAATCCTCAAAGCCTTCTTCTCACAAGAAGAGCAGCTCCAAGAAGGCTCGGCATTCATTGGCAAGGAAATGGACTCAAGCTAAATCTGAGGAACATGAGGAAGAGGAGGCATCCAAGAATCTGAGTCCTGTGTGGCAGTCTAGCTCTCGCCATCGCTTTCACAAGTCCATCTTCAACTCAAGAAAATGACCTCACCAACAATGCCGATGAAGATAGTGATGACTATGCTCCCACCTATTGCTTCATGGCAAAGGGTGCCAAGGTACTCAAATATACCTCCTCCGAATCTAGTGAAATGAATCGATGAAGATCTAAAGCCCAGCTACTCAAAACTTGCTAAGATTGCTGTAAAACAACAAATGGCTTTTGAAAGGGTTCAAAACATGCTAGATAAAAGTGATGATATGTTAGGTGAAGAAATGGATCGCACTAAAGCCCTGATTGAAAATCTTCAAAGACTTCAGTCTAGGTTTGACAGCCTTCAAGGTCATCATAATACTCTCTTGTCTGATCATGAGAAACTTTCTTATGAATTTATTCAAAGAAAGCAAGATCTTGAGAAGCTAAGAGTGAGTTATGAAGATCTTCAGAAGAAGCGCGATTCATTACTTGTTCAACAAATCAGCGCTTCTCAGGAAGAATTTGTTCCTCCATGCTTAAAGTGCAATGAACGTGAATCTGCTAATTCTTCACCTGAATGTTCAAATGCTTCAACTGTTATAAATTCTTCACCTGCCTCGCTATCACTAATTCCTCATCCGAGGACATTGCTAGTATCACCGATTTACGTGGTTGAAGGAATTGTACATGACAGCATGTACAAAAGCCTCAAAGGGCATCGACTTTTGTGATGTGCTTAAAAGCGATCCTCAACAGAACCCTAGGAAAGAGGGTATTGCCTTTGAGAGGAAACTCAATGCTGATGGAACATATTGAAGCCTCAAGCAGATCCCAAAACCTCATGGGTTGCTGCAAAGGACCTCCAGCTTGATCCATCTAACTTATCTTGCTTTACATGCTAATCTCCTCATTCTTCCGATGAGTCATTTGACTCTAACTATAAACTGCTCAAAAATCAGAATAGTGAAGTATTTGCTAGATATGTTGGCACTAATCGCAGGAACGGTTCCCTATGAAAAATCTGGTTCCCAAGAAGTGCCTTGAAAGTCTTCGTGAATGTCCTCATGACACCACCTATGAAGAATAGGAACCCCAGATCAAACTCTTCATATGGACCAAATTCTTCATATGGATCCAAGTCCTCATAACGGACCAAATTCCTCACGTGGATCAAATTCTCAAAAGGATCAAAGTCCTCATATGATTATCATCGTGCTAACAACTCTGTTTCGCAGGGTAGAGCTAAGGGCTATGAATATGTGCATTATTCTTCAAACCAATATGTTCATAAGTCCTCAAAGAATTTCTCTGCTTATTCATATGCTTACCCTAACCCCTCTTATGTGAAACGAAATGGATTGGCCTCTATGCCACCATTCTCATATGGTGCTCGCAGAGTGATGAACTCTTTGCCACCCCTTCAGATGTGGGTGGTGAAGAAAAAGAACTAACCTCTTCTCGCAGGTCAGCCTCTAGACGCTTTAACGTCTCAAGAATTTGTTGGGGCCTAACAAAATGCTCCGAAGGACGCAGCTAATCATGAAGAAATGAACTTTCATTTCACATGTCCTCATACCGCTTATCGGTTATACTGTCTGATGAAATTCATCTGATGAACTTGATATCATATTCTTCACTGATGAAGTATATGAGATCGTAAGTTGCACTAATTCATCTGCAAGATGATCAACCCAAAGCCAATGAGTGGGTCCTCGATAGTGGATGTACAAATCACATGACTGGTGACAAGAATCTATTGATGGATACTCCTTATCACCGCCACATCTGGCATATATCATCTTTGCCACAAAGGCAAAAGTCAGTCTTCAAGGCTTTAGGAGAGGAGACTTGTATATTGTTGATTTCTACAGACCACAACAAGCCGTGTGTCTACTTGCAAAAGCTTCGTAAGGCTGGCATGGCATCACGACTTGGTCACGCAGGCATGAGGAATTTGCACACGATGCAAACAAGAAGCATGTCATTGGCATTGAAAATGTCAAATTCTCAAGGATCACTTGTGTGGAGCCCGTGAAGTCGAAAATGACCAAGGCCAAGCATCCAAATAAGACTATCATGACCACTACTCGCCCTTCAAATTGCTTCACATGGACCTCTTTGGTCCTAATCATTACTCAGCAAATACTAATGATGCATCTCTATATGGCTTTGTTATTGTTGATGATTACCTCTTTACACATGGGTACACATTGTTACTTACAAAAATGAAGTGCAGTGAAGTCTTCAAACGGTTTTCCTCGAGGGCTTCAACTAACTTTGGTGTGAAGATCGTATACATCAGAGTGACAATGGAACTGAGTTCAAGAATTCGTCTTGATGCCTATCTTGATGAACTTGGTATTACTCATGAGTTATCTGCTCCTATACACCTCAAAGAAATGGCGCTGTGGAGCGCAAGAACACAACTCTTGTTGAGATGGCTCGACTATGCTTGATTTAATACAAAACGCCTAGTCGCTTTTTGGATTGATGCAATTGATACCGCGTGCCACATCATCAACAGAGTGTATCTTCACAAATTCTTCAAGAAGACTGCCTATGAACTCCTCACCGACAAGAAATCCAATGTGAGTTATTTCAAAGTCTTCGTGCTAAATGCTGGATTAGAGATCCTCATCACAGCTTCTAAATTTGCACCAAAGCACATGAAGGTTTTATGCTTGGTTACGAAGGACTCAGACACCTACAAAGTCTTCAACATCGCTTCTTCACAAGATTGTTGATAATGTAGATGTGCGGTTTGATGAAACTAATGGCTCGCAAAGAGAGCACCTACCTTCGGTTAGATGAACCAGCCTCGGGAATCTATCGTTCAAGGCAACCGAGGATGTCATTCCCATCAAGAATCTGTCAAGAATTCATTCCTCAGACGCCAAGAACGCCGAGTGATGCACCTAACATAATGTCAAGACAATGGTGCTGAGGAAAATGATCAAATTCCTCGATGACAACCAGCTCATCCTCGCTGCAAAAGAAGTGCAAGTTGACAAGATCATCGATGACATTGAAGCGCCAGTCCTCTCACACGCCAAAAGCTTCACATTTATCTAATTTTTGTGGGCACTATGCTTTTGTCTCTATCACAGAGCCCACTAACGTAGATGAAGCATTTCGAGCCCGAGGGATTCAGGCCATGCAAGAAGAATTACATCGCTCGAGCTCAACAATGTCTGGAACTGGTCAAACGTCCAGATCCTCGCAAGCATAATATCATTGGCACAAAGTGGATCTACCGCAACAAGCAAGATGAAAATGGCCCGGTGGTGAGGAATAAGGTACCACTTGTAGCTCAAGGCTACACATAGGTTGAAGGAATTGATTTCGATGAAACTTTTGCACTGTGTTAGACTTGAGGCTATTCAGATATTACTTGCTTATGCTAACCATCGAATATCACTTTATATCAAATGGATGTAAAAGTGCATTCCTCAATGGTAAGCTTGAGGAAGAAGTATATGTTGCTCAACCCCTGTGTTTTGAAGATCCAAAGAATCCCGACAAAGTCTTCAGACTCAAGAAGGCCCTCTATGGTCTCAAACAGGCCCCACGGGCGTGGTATGATACATTGAAGGAATTCTTCGTGAAGAATGACTTCACACCCGGTTCACTCGACCCTACTCTCTTTACTGAATCATATGATGGTGAACTGTTTGTGTTGCAAATATATGTTGATGATATTATCTTTGGCTGTACTGACCAACGTTATAGTGATGAATTTGCCTATATGATGAGTGAATAATATCAAATGTCTATGATGGAGAGTTGAAATTCTTCTTAGGTCTTCAAATTCACAACAACACAATGGCATATTCATATCTCAGAGAAATACCTCAAAGATGTCCTCAAGAAATTCGCATGCAAGATTGCAAAGGTGTCAAAATTCTATGCCCACAAATGGCCATCTATGCAATCGATGAAAATGGTATTGACTTCGATCACAAGGTATACCGCCCATGATTGGTTCTCTATTGTACTTATGTGCATCTAGGCCAGATATAATGCTTAGTGTTTGCATGTGTGCTCGATTTCAAGCTACACCGGAAGGAATCACACCATAAGGTCGGAAGCATATTCTTCGATATCTAGCTCACACACCAACACTAGGATTATGGTACCCCATGGGCTCAACTTTTGATCTCATTGATATTCTCGACTGACTATGCTGGTGATCGTGGACCACAAGTCAACATCCGGTACTTGTCATTTCTGACGATCTTTTGGTTTGTTGGTCCTCAAGAAACAGAATCTGCAGATCACCGCTTCATCATGGAAGCTGAATACATTGCTGCCGCTCTTGTTGTGCTCAATTGCTGTGGATGAAGCAAACTCAAGGACTACAACATCAACGTGAAGAATGTGCCTCTCATCGTGACAATGAGAGTGCCATCAAGATTGCTCACAACCCAGTTCAGCACTCAAGACAAAGCACATTCAAATTCGCCATCATTTTCTTCATGATCATGTTGAAGGGCTTACATCTCCATCGAGCATGTGAAGACCAAGAACAACTAGCCGATATCTTCACAAAGCCCTTGATGAGAAGAGATTTAGCAAGTTATGTGTGAGCTAAATATCTTAGAATCTTCGAATGTTCTTTGAAAGGACACACATCCCGACACTTATGCAAAAGTGATGACTTAGATGTGCAACACATGAAGAAACGCTTTTCTTCAATCAATGAAGAATAACACTCTAAGTGTGAAGAAATTAATGAAGAATTTGATTCTCGTAACCCTACGACAATTGTACGCTGTGTCTGAAATCATCATTCTTATACGGTGGGTCACGCCACCACCAAAGTTGAAAATCTTCAATTTGAGTTTTCCTCGTTTTGAAATACTTCAACTTTTCAAAATCTTCACTGTTCCCGCTGCTTTTTCTTCATTAGCTATGTATATATATGGGTTTATGTCCTCACAACATTCACTTATGGCTATTTCTTCAAGTCGCTTTTTCGCTAAGTGAATGTGATCGGACCTTCCCTCTATGCTATACTCAACCCAATCTATTCACAAATTCTTCATGTGCTCTATTTGAAACTCGCTCAAAATCTTCACCGTGTCCTAGTCAACTCAAGAAATTATAACGGAACTTTAAAACTGATCTTATCCAAACTTTCGCTTTTGCCGCCAAACCGCTCCGCATTCCACGATAGATTTATCTATTCACCCACGATCTAACATAATCTCCACTTCTCAAGATGGGGTGACACATGTCAAGTTTAGTGAGAAGGGTCAGGCACGTCCCAAAAT